>VWZV01005697.1:1078815-1365982 GCA_013397155.1 Irena cyanogastra | reverse complement strand
CTCTTTAGATAATTTTCAGTTCACATTTCTGATTTTTATTTTTTTTCTGAGAAATTCATATTTGGTACATGGTTACTTCCATTTTTTTCTCTGAAATGAACAATATTTGTTTAATATTGAAGAAAAAATTCACATGAGAGAAAAAGCATAGAACTGAAACAGGAACTCAAAAAGGATATGCTAGTAGAAATACAAAATAAAATAAACTCAAAAATATAAAAGATTCATAAAGATATCCTGATATATGAAAAAATAAAGAGAATCACATATACAGCCCAAGCCAGAACATGAATTTTACAATAAATATTAGTAAAAGAGAATATAGGTAGTAATAAGTATATGACACAAGCTATCAGGGTTACTTTGCTTGGCAATATAATATATATATAATAGGTATAGATGAAATGAACATTCCTTTAATAATTTCTAATTTCTTTTGTGCTCTGATTTTTGTTTCAGGACTCATACTTCACAAGGGTGTGTATGTGTTTAGTTTTAATTATGAGTTTACTGGGCATCTGCAAAGAAATATTTCAGCTGGTTCAGCAGGTAAGTGCACAGAGAAATAACATTAATCAGACAGTGTGCTTGCATGGCAGTTTGTATGATATTGGAATTAATCTGTTTTTTCCTGATTAGAAGAGAAATATCAATTTATACTTTTGAATTTATATATATAACGATTAAAACTGATAAGAGAATTTAAATAGTGTATTGAATTCAATGTTTTAATGATGGATGACTTGTAAATATTAACCTTTCTCTCTTAAATCCTAGAAATTGAAATATTTGTTGGATTACTCCAATCTACTGGACTGGACCATTTATACTACAAGCATAATTTTTGTGTCTTCTTTATTTATTAATACACCAGCTCATTTGCAGTGGGAATGTGGAGCAATTGCTGTATACTTGTCTTGGATGAACTTCTTGCTTTATCTTCAACGGTAAAAAATTTTTACAAGCTTTACAATAAAATATTCTAATATTTTCAGATATTTTACATATCCTAAACTGTGATTGATCAAGTTTGAGAGTCCCATTTTGTATTTTTATTTTTTTCAAACTATGCAAGTTTCCAGATTAGAACCGTAGGAATTTTTTATCTCTGATGAACTGGAAAGCCATTTTCAGTGTTTTTCATGCAGAGCATCACAACAAATGTTACAGCAACTATAGAAATAACAATATTTATTTTAATATTAATTAAGCATAGCCATGCTTAATTTTATCTTTTTTAAAATCATCTTTCACTACACTGTATAGACTTTGACTTTAAAAGAACCCAGAAGGATATGAATTATGAATGGCATAAGGTTTTATGAGTAATACCTGGGACAAGGTAAATTCTTTTATCATTTCTAATATTAAATGGCATGTCTCACTTTATACTAGTGTCCTGTAAAAGAATTACAATTGATGATATTATTTCTTCAGTTGGCATAATATCTGTTTATTGTCCTTAATTATCTTAAATCTTGTCTCTGGTACAATAGTGTCCAAGAGTTATGAACTGCAGGAGAGCTGGATGGAGGAAAAAAATAGTGTGGGTGTAGTGCTTAAGACTAATAAATTAAGCACATTTGTGCCTGAGCAGGACTGTATGTGGTAACACTGCATAAATGTTCTTCCAATTCTTATTGTATATATGCACTAATCACCCTCATGAAGTCTTGCAGACAGACAAACACGCCATTTGCTGATTAATTTCAGGGTTGTTTTACTGTAGTGGGGATGTTTAAGGACACGGTTTGTAAACAGAGTTAATGTCAATGAGATGCCTTTATGGTCTTGCCTCTGCTGCAAACCTTGTCCTCCCCGAGATGACTAATGAATGGGCGTGTCCTGTCTGCTCTGGGCAAAATGGGGGTTGAACCTAAACAGGAAAAAGTAAACAGATGATTGTGCAACCTTTCTTCTGCTCTTGGGTGAAATGCCTTCCTGGCCTGACTGTTTTTTCAAGTGTGTAGAAATAAAACTCTACACATGATTTTTCTAACTCGTTCAGGCTGTCTTTTCCCAAAGCAACTATTGATTCCATTGACTTCAACTGAATTTTGACTGATAAATGCCTAGTAAGTAAGAGAAGATTGGGTTTGCTTTATTTCCAGCTTGATGTTTTCAGTCTTGCACATAAAGTTTCAGAGTGAAAGACATGCATAGGGATTTTCACAGTTGCTACTGTAGCAGCATAAAGAAATCTCTTGGTCCCTGGATTTGAGAGAGGACGTAAATTCCCAAGTTCAAGTTTGAAAGGAAAGTAATTTAATCTGCTTCATGGTAATTCCTGTTCTGAGATTTAGTTTTTGTGTTAACCAGGAATAGGAGAGGCTTGCCAACAACAGATTGTTGTTGGAAACACAGGTGTCCTAACATAATGTTATTCTCCTTCTCTTCCTGAGCAGTGTGTTTCTTTTCATTTGTTTGTTTTCCATTCTTTGTATTACACTAAAACTACATAATGTTGTTTGTTTCACATCTTGTAAAAAGTGAAATCTTTTAAATCAGGTGTGTGGCTGCTATGTGGATTATGGTGCCAGTTGTCTTTTGTTCTGGTTGCTACTTTGCTTTCAGAAGCAGAAAAAAGTTGCATAATTTGCGTATGTTTTTATTCTGAATGCAGCAGTGGTACAATACTGTACTGCCTATGCCTATGGAGAGAATAAATGTTATCCGTGAAAAATACTATCTTGAAAATTGTTCTTGTGCATTAAAATATAAGATTGTGCCGTTTAGAGCTGCTGTGAATAGGATCACTTGCACCCTTTTGGATGTGAAAGTAGAACAGGTTTGTTACCATCACAGAATCTCTCAGAGAGGCAATGTCTCTTTCCACAGAAGAAAATCAGCATTACTTACTGCCTTACAGAAATACCTGAAAGGAACTCTAACTTCAGTATTTAATGGTTTTAGGGTAGACTTGGCAGTGCAAGATTGATGCTTGGAGTTAATTATCTTAGTCTTTTTCAAACTAAGTGATTCTATAACTGATTCTATATCTTTTTTGTTTACTTATTGCCTAGATTTGAGAATTATGGAATCTATGTTGTGATGTTCTGGGAAATTTTGAGGACTTTGATTCGGATTGCTGTGGTTTTCTTTTTCCTGATACTGGCCTTTGGGCTGAGTTTCTTTGTCCTTTTGGGTTCACAGGTTAGTTCAATAATATTGTTAAGTTTTTATCATTATAAATATTATCTTTGACTAAAGCATCTTGAGACTTTATTTACAAATTTCGTCAGTTGGGTTTTGTCTTTATTTTGATGTTTCTTTTTGCAGCAAACATACAGCACACCTCTGCTTTCAGTAATGAAGACATTTGCAATGATGCTGGGAGACATTAATTACCATGATGCATTCCTTGATCCTTTACTAAGCAGTGAATTGCCATATCCATTCCTGAGTTACACAGTTCTCATTATATTTACCTTGCTTATTCCAATCCTTCTTATGAACTTGCTAGTAAGTATAAGCTATTTATTAATGTACCGAAGTGGTTAAACATGAGTATATATAGAGAGTTCTAGTGTATGGAATTACTTCAGTGAGTGACAGCCACTCATTATTTAACAGGTATTTTCAGTAACATATTAAAAACTCCTCTGCACTTGTTTTCCATCCACTTTACTGCCCTGAGTATTTTCCCACACCTCACTCCTGCAGGAGTATTTTGTATATCTTTAGGTAATAACTGTGATGGAATTTGAATTGGAGCTGCAGTGTATTATTCTGAGGTCTTGATAAGGAAAATTGGGGAACGATGATTTTTGTTCAATCCCTTGTTGTAACATAACCTAACACTAACAATAATTTCAATTAAAAAAATAAAGCCCAAACTCAAATCTTCACTGCACACAAAACATCAATCAGAAGTAGTGATAGAACTAACAAACCTGACCTGAAAGTTAAGAGTAAGAAAACAAAATAATGGTGAAAAGGGGGGAAAATATGTAATGTATCTTCAGGCGTGTTCCATGGAATATAATTTTGATTTGGGAAATCACATTTTCACTTGAGCTGAGCAATAAAAGTCAAACACCTCATGTTTTTTAAACTTGTTTATTGCGGCCATGGTCCTACTTAATCAAGAGATCCAGCGGTTTCTTAACATTGCAGCAGTAATGAAGAATGTAAAAGAAGGGATGCTGTTCTTGGCAAAAGTAGCACTTCAGTGCCTTGCCAACAGAGTGTTGTCAGTAAAAACACTCTACATTTATTGATGCATATTTTCCAAATACACAAAAAAATCTTTCCAAACTTAAGTGGAAAATAATTTAACTCTAAAATATTTTTTTTTAATTTAAGTGTGAATGAGAAATACAACTGAAATCACAGACTATGAAAAAATAGATAATGAACTATTTCTCTTTCTTCTAGATTGGTTTGGCAGTTGGTGATATCGCTGAAGTACAAAAATATGCTGCACTCAAAAGGATTGCAATGCAGGTGAGTAACACACCATGAAAGCATCAAATGTTGGAAGTCAATATCATTGCTAGAATACCATTTAGATAATTAGTTGATTTGTCATCACATTCCTAACTATCTTAGGATATCTGTAAAGCAAATTGGTGAATGTGGCATCTTATTCTGAATCTCATTTTCACTCATATGAGTCATTGCCAAGGAAGTGTACAAGCAAATACATTTTTAAGGAGTTTTTCAACCATCAGTTAAAGTAATTCTGAGTTTTTCCAAAACCGAAATCTCAAAATCAGATACTGTAAAGCCTGAAATTGCAGTTTTCTTTTAGTAGAGAACCTATGCAGTGGAAAGAAGGTACACAAAAATCAAAAGTATACCAAATTCATTCTGCTGTACTGAATTCTCATTAGTAAAAAGAGTGCACATCCATGGGGAGTAATTAATTCTGCTAAGATACTCAGTACTGATATGACTGTGTAGTTTTGGTGTCTACTCAAATATTACACCACTGTTTGCAGTGTGGGATAGTACTCGTGAATTGAATATAAAGGTGTGATGGTTATTTTCACATATAATGTGTATTTATCTTAAGACAACATATCTCATTCTAAATGCAAAATCATGTTTAGGTTAATCTCCATACCAACCTAGAGAAGAAGCTGCCATTTTGGTTCTTAAGTCGGGTGGACCAGGAATCAATCACTGTATATCCCAACAGGCCGAGATACTGTGGATTTATGGTAAGATGGTGAATATTAGATAGAAGAATTCTTACTGAAAGGGGATTTGATTGACTTTGTACACATATTGCTAAGGACATTGTGCTATTAAAACTCAATCATTAACTGACATCAAGGGAATTGTGATTAGACCTTGACTAAGGTCAGTGAAAATGATAAATTAGTTTTAGTGCAGCTGTATTCAGATAAAATTAGTGTTTGGGTATGCAGTGAACTGTAACTTCATTAAGTGAGACAAGCTACAAAAGATGTTCACATAAAAAATAGAATTACTCCCTTTTGGCTTTTCTTCTTTTATTTGAGCTGTTGTTGATAGACTGAATTTTCTTATAAAGCAGTTGTTTTAATGTATAAGAAAAATAACATCATAACAGAAAGTCTTTTCAGTGTTAACACTGTGTGAAGACTTACTGTTCACATATATAATCTGCTGTCAGGCTATAGGATCTATTTAAGTTTGATTCCATGTTTTTTTAGAGCGTATTCCAATATTGCTTTGGGTGTGAGGACTCTACCACATATGCACAGAGCCCTGATGCAACACTAGAATTGGAAGTTCTGAAGCAGAAATACAGGTATTTTTTGTGATATTTTACAGTTGTAAAAATAAGTAGAACCAATATTACAAACATACTCCTATTTTAAAAAGCATTTTAAAACTCCATACTGTATCTAAAAAGTAAAATTCCATGTCCTCAGCCCAAACCAGCACAGCTTGTTGCCTATTACAGTAATCTGAAGTAATGGGGAAGATGGATTTTGATTTTAGAGATTTTCAAGTGGAGGTTTTCAAGGGTTGTTAGAAACCCCCAAGCAATGTAATTCCAGTTGGTTTGCAAGTATACACAATCTGTTACTGACTTTCCAACGGGTAAATCAGAAAATCAGATTCAGATTGTTTCCCCAAAAATGGATTGGTGTTGATTCTCTCTTGAACAAATCATGTTTCCCAAAGCCTTCGAAGGAATTCTTTGTACTTTCTTGATTTACTTGTCATCCCAACATATTCATAAAAATGGTTTCAAAAAATCTTTCTATGAATGTACAGCTAGAAAAACATATTGTTTTTCACTCAATCTCACTTTCCCCTGCACTTGTTTTCTCTCTATTTTTTTCCTTTCCATTTTTTTTTAACCTACCAAATTTTTGTCTGCCTGCACAGATTCAGATTGAGTATTTTTTTTTGCATTAAAGACTCATCAAGAGTTGAAGGATGGTGAAACTACACCCTACAGATATAGGCAAATCATGGACTTTAGCAAGTCTACATCAATATACATCAATACATTATAAACCAGCATTGCTTGGGATTTTTTTCCTACAGAGAAGGAAGAAAACTATAATTTTATAAAAGTATTTGCAATGGAATAACTTGTGACAATATCATTATGGAAAGTCATTTTTACTACTCTGAAAATATTGACTGAAAACTCTTACTACATTGCCAGTGTGTTTTTATCAGAGTTCAAAACAGAGTTCATTTACTAATGGAGTCAGTGCTGGGCATGTGTATTTTTGCTTTTTGGTTTGAGGCTGAGTTTTCTTCTGCTTTACATTTTAATTCTTTCGTATTTTTGCATATTTTAAGATGTATTACCATTTATTGTTAAATAAAGAAAAAGAAAAACCTAACTACATATAAAGCCCCCCCAACTATTCTTCACAAAGAACCTTTTCAGTCACACCAAATTTCATGTCATAATTTTGTGAGTCTAGACATTCAGAAAAGTAGATTTTCAAAATGCCTGTTTGGTAGTTTTTTAAAGGCAGTTTCTAGCCACATTTCCCATTTCTTTCTGTTTCCTTAAATGTAACAGATACTGTGTTCTGTATGTGTGATGCTAACTTAGTTTAACTCCTTAATTGCATCAATTGCACTTTGGATAGCACTTTGGAAAAGATCAGTAAGTGCCTTACCACTATTTCTCATATGCTCTAAAAGTAGTTGTGAATTTCACTAGATGTTTTTGGTTGCTTACTGTCATTGCAACTCTGGCCTCTTTCTTGCCAGACAAGGAAATAGGTCAATAGGAAAAACTTTTGGTAGAGCAGTCAACAAATTTATTTTGAGAGTGAAGTTGCTTCTACCTTAACTATATATTAAGTACCTTTCACAAGAACCACAGATTTTTTACTTTAATCCTGTTTCCTGTAACATGGAGAAGTACTTCAGCTTGAAGAATTAAATGTATTCTAAATAATAGTCTTTGTTAGCAGAAAGGTTTAGTTAAGTATTGTCAGAAGGGTGAAGTACTGTAAATTTTTGCATCTGCAATTTTAATGACTCAAATGTCCTTTGAAATCAAATGAAAAAGCCTGATGCATATCTGTTTTTTTTGTTTCTTTTTAGGCTCAAAGATATATCAACATTGTTGGAAAAGCAACATGACCTCATTAAACTGATTATTCAAAAAATGGAAATAGTGTCAGAGGCTGAGGATGAAGACAGCAATGATTTATTTCAGCACAAATTTAGGAAAAGGCAGTTAGAGCACAAGAATAGTAAATGGGATACAGTGTTAAAAGCTGTTAAAACAAATGTGCCTAACCCAAGCACAGAAAAGAACAATAGCTTCTTCTAGACTTGGCTATGATATCATGTTGTATTGTCATTTTGTTCTACTTTAGGGTCACTTCTCTTACTGTCTTTGCATAGTGTTAATGTGATACATCACGTACTCAAGTATAAAAAAAGGCCAGATCCAAAACCAGGATGCAGGTGCTCAAAACAGTATTTAAAGAGACTGCAGATGTCTACATCCAAATCTGTGATCCTGAAAGTGACTGGCTAATCAGGAAAGTGCCTAACTCAACAGAGGCCAGCCTTGCTGTCCTGGCAGTTCCCAAGGCTTCTGTCTAGATCTGTTCCTGGATTTGGCCCTAGTACACTTAGGTCTGTATGTAATTACATTATTTTCTGTTACGAATATTTTTAGAATTTCTAAATTTTTAGAAATTAGATTCTAGTCATTTATTATTCAGATGTTTGGAGAGAGCCAATGGGCTTTATGTAGCTTAAAGAAAAAGTACAAATCTTGTCTGACAGAGTGCGCTGGAAGTTTTGCTGAGTAGGGACTGCAGGATCAGGCCTGAAAGGTAGGAAATGAAGGATCAGGAATTTGTAATGCAAGAGAAGAACTACTTTCTTTTCTAGATAAGTGGAATCAATTCACAGCGGGATCATTTGTACTAGCATGCACGTAGCAATGATAGAATGATGTGTTTAATATTAGTCATTTACAACCTGCTGTCCTTATGCTGCTGATGTGATTTTGGCCTTCCTAAAAACCTAAAACTGATCTTGCTACTTTAATCTGCACTTTGGTTTTATTATTCATTTACTGAATATTCAGTGCATTATGTAATATATGGTAATATATTAAATTTAGTAAACGTTAATTAAAATGTGTTTAAGTACCTGAATATATTTGTTTCAAAAGCAGTGCTAATAAACCAATTATGACTATGCATGGTGGTAAGGCTCTGTGGTCTGCTTTTGAATTCAGACATTTTCTTTAAGAACTTAGTATACATTAATTTTTCTCATAAAAACCAATTATGATTCCTGCTTATGTAAAAGGTAGTCACCAGGAGGTAGTTCACACTGTACAGAACTCGTCCAGTCTTCAGAAAACACTGGAAGATGCACCGTAAATTAATGCAAGTTGTGCCTTAAAATTGCCACAGGTGTTCAGTAGGAAAATTCTTTCTCACCCAACTGCTCTATCCCAGCTTTGAGACTTTAAATCCTTGCCAGGTAAAACAGAGGAAGGGGGAGGCTGCTGGAGGAGCAGTTCTGCTCCAGGGCCAAGCCTGATGTGACACAGTGAAACTGGAAGAGAACGTGTAAGCAGAGTCAGAGCAGAAAAAGTAAAAATATAACTACAGTCTCTGAAATTGTTGTGGCCCCTGAAGTCAGATCTATTCCTGCGAATAAACTGTTCATGTTTTCTGCACTGCTGTGCATCTGCAGCTCCCTCTGTCAGTAGAAAGAATGGCCAGGTTCTCAGGAGAGGGCCAAACTTGAAAAATGTAATGATAGTAATTTTAAATTCCTGTCAGTCTGTGCCATTAACGCTAGATGGCAGTGAGTGATAGCATTTTTGGGCAAGTAAAAACTGGACCTAGAGTGCAATGTTTTGAGTGAAGAGCAGTAGTATGGGTACAGCAGGAACAAAGCAGTCAGCACTCATAGTTTTAAAGTCTGAGCCTTTCAGGCCTCTTTAAACAGAACTCTGAGAGCTTTATATACAGCTACCTCTCAGCTTTTCTGTGTTCACATTTGAGAAAAGTTTTCCTTTCCAATTTTATATAGAAAGACAGAAATAAGTTATTTTATAATTAGCAAATATTACAACATTGAATTAATGACTTAGCTTTCTATGGAAATCATCAGACTATTACTATTTAATTGTCATGTGATAGAGCTATCTAATAGAGCCTAAGTACAAGAGATGTAGAGTTTAAGGAAAAGTACAAGTACAACTGGAATATAAATCACAGTTAAAAATTTGTGTAGGCTGAGCTGAAGGTACTGGACCATTTGAGCAATCTCTAGAAGCAATCCTGTTGGAATCATTATGGTTGGAACAGACCTCTAAGTAAGGTAAAGTAAAAGACCATTGAGTACAACCATTAACTTAGCACTGCCAGGTCCACCACTAAACCATGTCTCTAAGCACCGTATCTCCAGGGTTTTTTAACTCTTCCATGGACAGTGATTTCATTTTCCTGGGCAGCCTGTTGCAGTGCTTGACTGCCCTTTCAGTGAAGGAATTTTTCCTAATATCCAATGTAAACATCTGCTTGTTCAACCTGAGCCAATTCCTCTTGTCCAATTGCTTGCTACATGGGAGAAGAGACCGACCTTCACCTGTCCTGATATGTTACACGTTAGGTACAGCTAAATATATGTTAACCAAAAGTGTTACAATGTGGGTTTTTGAATTCACACTTAGGAATTGATATTCAATGGAAATGTATCCTCTGCATGTGAATATAGTAACTGCAAACTGTGATGGGTGTGTATCTGTATCCAATACACACCCACTTCCCTTCATCCTGTGTGGAAGTAGCACCTTTTCAATTGGGGTACTGTCAGTTCTGTAGGCACATATAGTCACCATTTGTCTCTTTCAGGACTGTACATCAAACATTGCTGATAGTGAGGGTAAATATTCAGTTTCATTTCCTGCAACTCATCAGTGCTGTCACTGTTTTCTGCTCAAGACGAATGGCAGTGTGGTTCAGGCAGTGGCACCATCTCCTCCAACCAAAACCAGATCATTCCCATAAGCTCCTGAAGACTGATTTGTTCCTCAGTTGTGACAGGAGGGTCACAATTTGGGACAAGAAATGATATTTCTGCATGAGTTGGTAGTCTGAAACAAGATGGCAATCCTTTGCTGAAACCAAAGATCCAGTTGCCAGCCTTTCTAGCATCAGACTCTTGCTGATAAAGATGGACTAGCAAAATGCTTTGCCCATGTAAATTAAAATTAGCTAGAGCAATAAAATACAACCTTAGCAGAAAATCTGAAGTGCCCAGATTTGAAGTGGATTAGAGTGAGACTCTTTTCAGTGTATAAGAAATAACTTGCTTCAAGCAAGTTATTATATGCTAGTGTGCATATTGGTGTTCTCCATGATATGCTGCTGGAACAAAGACAAATCCACTCTATAAGTAAGTCTCCACCATTTTTTGGCTCACATTTTTTTCTTCAAAGAAACAGCCTTGCATTCTCCTTGTTCTGTTGTATAAAACCATTTTATTTTCTGCAACACACTGAAAATGTGGCTTTGTGAAACACTTCACAACAAAATGCTGTATGAAAAATTGTGTTATAGGAGATTGGTAGGGGAGAGCATCCCCACTCTCCCAAAATCAGCCGAGAATGATTTCAGACCCTTGAGGGATAGACATACTAAGAAAGAAGAGGAATCTATATGAACAAAGTGGTGGTCCTTCTCACTGGTCAGATTTTTTGTTTTGTAAGATGAAATGCCCATAAGCAGAGCATGAAGCAAGAGAAAGAAAAGATGAGAAAATATCCTTAATCTGTAGAGGAGGACCCAAGAGAAGAAACCAGAGGCAGATTTTCCCTTAGGTTAATGGCCTTTTACCCTGTCCTGCAGGTGTAAGGAATCACTTAGGATACAACATGGTATGCATCAGTTGTGAGCTGTCTTTACATTGTCTGTCTGACAAGGGGTCTCACTGTGGGCAGGAATTAGGCCCATGTAACAAACAAAGTACAGGAGTGTAGCAAACCTCACCCTGGAGTGACAGTCAGCAGGAGAGTTTTTTGAGCTTTCTCTTTTAAATGATTGAAAAGATACAAAGGAGACACAGGAGCTGAGAAAATCCCTGATACCAAAAGTAAGATCACTGCTTTAAAGGCAGCATTTTCTGAGAAGTAAAGAGATACTGATTGCTGCCAAGGTGTAAATCCATACTGACACAGGCACTGCAAGAGAGATTCGTGTGAGCCAGGTCATGGGTTGGTCCATGAACAGACCACTCAGGCACACCTGAACCTCTTAGGTAAAGATATTCACATCTTTATAGAAATGCACTGAGACAATTTCACAGTAATCACGAGAGAAGATGCTTCAGATGCTTGAATGCATCAATGTTGTAGAGATTAACTCTATCACAGCTGAAACCAGGATACTCAGGCAGGGGGAAATCTCAGCAATGCTAAGATTTGGTTTAGAAGTCAAGACAGGAAGTAATGAAAGTGATGAGAAGTGATGAATTTTATGTTGCTTCATAATTGGAGATCACAGCTTAAAAAGCAGAGCAAAGTTTAAAGCTATTAATTTCAGAAATTTTTAGTATTCTTGTTAGTATTTATTTATCCAGAGAGGTGACTGCAGTCTAAAAATTGACCAGCAGCAGTGAGGAGGACTGTGAAAAACAGAAGGTTCAAACAGGCCAGTAACACGGAGTAAAAAATAAAGGGAAAGGAACTGGGACTGAGATTGACATTAGTGTGGTCACATTAAAAAGCACAGAAAGCCACAAGGTACCACTGGCCCACCTGAGTGCAGCAGTGCTGCTCACAGCACTGTCAAATTCACTTGCATTCAGCCACATGGGAACAAGGACAGGGAGAGTAAAACTTTTAAAAGCAGAAAGTGTGCTTCTCAACCCAGTCCTGATGATAATCCCTGGAGCTGGCAATGTCCGTGGGAATGATTCAACAAGGCAGCATGGAAGTGATGCTGTGAGAGATAGCCATAATGTACCTCAGAGTGATTTCTCATCGCCTCAGCTGACTCACTTCCTGCGGACTCAGATTTTAACATTTCTTGGCAAATCTGCCTAATTTGTGAGATAATTACAATTGTGTTAAATGGCTGAAAGCAATCACGGCTCAATGCTGCCGCTGGCAACGTGACTCCCACCCCAGGCAGAACAGTCCATGGGCAGAGGGCACCTCTCCCCTGAGCTGTGTGGAACAGGCTGGAGTCTGGCACTCCAAAGACCACCTGAGAGAGACGTGTCCCCTTGTTGGATTTTAGTTGTGGTGGTGTCAATATGCAACAAAAGGAAAGGCAACAGCTTGAATCTCAGATGGCTCTAGTAGGGTGCTCTGAATGTGTTTACCTCATTTAGTTTTGAGGAGATGTAGGATTAGTGTTTCAAATCTGTATCTGGTCTAAGTTTGGGCCCTGGCTATTTCTCCTCAAGAAAGCTGGCTAATAGCCTTGTGAAATGTTTTGTGGACAAGTTTCACACACAAAGGAAAAGTTAGGGAGTCTGCATCATTTCAGCCTTTACCCTTAACCCAAAAAACTTTAATAATTAATGGAGTTGGACTGATTTCATTTCATTTCATTTCAATTTTATTCCCTTGCTAGTTAAAGTAAGTCTTTCTTCTTGAGTATGTAAAAAAATCCAAAAAACCTCTCTTATTTCATGTTTCTTCATAAATGTATAAAACTAGCCAAAAGGTTTCTCTGTTCTCTTCATTCCTTCATCTGACCCAAATAGATGATATTTTGCTTTGAAAAGTTCTCTAATATTTTGTAGCATAAGCAAATGAGTACTGGGGATAAAGAAATACACGCTACAATTATGTCAGATAAAGCAGAGGCAGACGACCACAATCAGAAGTGTGCACATTTACCCTCCCACCCACCAGACAAGTGGAGTCTTGTGGAAGCATGGAGAGACAAAAGTGGGGCTGGCACAACCACAAAAAACATTTGGAGAAGTGAAAGAAAGTGTTTCCTTCATAAACATCTTACAGGAATGTAAGGCAGAAATATTTCTAAACACTGCAAAAGGAGCTTAGAAAGGGAAGGTGACTGCTGAAATCCACCTCTGCTGCCTCCGAGACACAACATCCGCTGTGGCCTGAAGCTGGGAAGTCTCCTGTGACCTGGGAGATTATCTTAATTGTTGCTTCACAGCAGCTGAGGTGGATCTGTGATGTCTCCTTCTCCTGAGATCAGCTGTGTGGTAGATGTCACACAGAGAGGTCAGACATAGGTGGCACAGAGGATGCCATGTCTGGGTCCTTCTTCCTGGCCATGGCACAGCTGAGGCACACCCTGAGGTGCACAATCTCACTCTCCCCAGAAGGCATGAGCAAATGAGCAGGCACTGTTAAAATAGCTGTTTTCTTAATTGTGAAATCTATAGATATGAACAGAGAGGCTAAGAAAAACCAGCATGGAATAGTGAGTGTCAGAGGAGGGCAGGAGGAGCTGCAAATAAAAAGCATATCTAACCCAACCAGGGGGCTGCAGGCAATTATGGCAGATCTTAGAGGGGAGAAAATGTGGGAGGTGCTCTATTGACAATGGCTCTCACCTGGGACCTCTGGGTTTGGGACAGCAAAGTTATCAGTGCCATTAAAGCTGCCTAAGTTTCACTGGTGAAAGAAAAGGCAAGGCGTGCTGAGGGAATTGAGGATGGAGCCAAGAGTCCACAAGGGCTGTGAGTCACAAGGGAGGTTTTTTTGTTTTCCAGAAGACATAAAAAGCATCGTCCACTTATCTGAATAAACACAACAATGCACCAATTATTCCTGAGGAACTCATAAAACAAGTATTAATGATTCTAGAGTGAAACAATAGAATCCTAGTTCCAGCATGCATATTTTCTGATGTAAAAGACTGCTTTTTCATGTCTAAAATCCTAACTTACAAAATAGCCTTTAAATAAAGACTGAATAATCAGTAAAGAGCTTACTCTTGAATTTTGAAACAAAGCAATAGTGCATATCTAGGCCGGTGGACTTTTTCCTCCTAGACTTTAAGAAAAGTCGAAACCTCTAATAAAAGAGGCTGAAGAAAATAAAAATGAACTCACAGAATCACAGAATGGCTGGTATAGGAATGTGCTTCTGGAGATCATCCAGTCCACCCCCCCTGCTAAAATAGGTTCACCTGGAGCAGGTTGCATGCAACCTCATCCAGACAGCTTTTGAATATCTCCAGAGAAGGAGACCCCACAACCTCTAGATAGCCTGTTCCAGTGCTCTGTCACCCTCAGAAGTGGAAAGGTTTTCCTCATACTGAGACAGAACTTCCTACATTTTAGTTTGGGCCTGTTGCCCCTTCTCCTGGCCCTGGGCACCACAGAAGAGTCTGGCCATTAAGATAAATATTTGTATGCATTGATAAGATTCCCTTCAGTCTTCTTTCTCCAGGCTAAACAGGATCAGCTCCCTCAGATTGTCTTCATGAGAGAGATGTTCCAACCCCCTAATCATCTTTGTAACTCTCTGCTAGACCTGCTCTGATAGTTCCTTGTCTTTCTAGTACTGGGGATCCCAGAACCGGACACAGTACCCCAGATGCAGCCTGAATACCACAATGTGATGGGACTTGAGCCCCCACACAGCACAGGCAACCTGCTCTGAGTCCTGTTCCATGTCTTCCAGGTCCAATTGTTTACCTGAAACCCAACGGAGTAGAATATGCAGCTGTTTTGATGTTTTACTCAAATGGAACTGAGAGCCTTAGGGTAGATTACTTTAGATACCCCATTTTTTATTTATAAGAGGTGGTTTTTGCAGTAAGTATTCCCTACTTTACTGCCACATTTACCGTTCACATTGCTTAGGAATTTAGGAAATGCTTGAAGGTCCTTCTGATTGCAGGTTGCAATGCTGGCCCCTGCTAGGGGACACACGCTGGTACTTGCACCTTAGTTTAGATATGTGGCCAGTTACCCTAGGACAGTATGGCATTCCCAGCCTGAATAACTTTAGAAATGCTGGAGAAGTTCACACAAACCTTCCAGCAAATCATGCCAGATTTCAGAGCATGTGTAGGATGTCTGAATATATCCAGAGAACTATCACTGACATTTTCTCCTGTGCTACACAATTCCTGAGAAAAACCATTGTAATATGAAGAAGTAGCAAACCTGTACTTCTGTCAAAGCGTGAGTAGAGTGTGTGGTCCCCTGCTGCTCAAAATGCACAAGTTGCTGTTCACTGCCACTCCCTCCATGCTGGCACAGCACTTGCCTCTCAGCTTCTCTCAGCAAAGTCAGGTCAGCCAGTGCAAGCACGAAGTCACGGGATGTGAAACACAAGCAGTGCTGCACTGGGCACCCCCCAGACCTCCCATCTCCATTTGTGGGGTGCACTTAACAACCAGCAGCCAGGAAAACCAAACAACAGGTGCTGCAGTGTGAGTTATATATTCCAGGACAAAAGTAACCTCCCAAAGCAGTGGTGGCCCCGGCGGCCACTCTGATCAATTAGAATCTTCTAATTCTCTGTAGAAACTGAGCTTCTGCCCTTTGGCTTTCACTGGTTCAGTGCCCTGCGCTCTTCCTGCAATGCAAGCTCAGAATCTTTATAAGAATATGTATTATTGAGATAATGTTATAAAAATAAGAAGATATCTTGCAAGATCACCTTCTATACCAGAACTGGCAAGGCAGTGACTGGCAAGACATGTAGCAGGTGTCACAAGCACTTTAATGTGTATGGTCTTTCCCAAATTGAAGCCATATGATGTTTTCTGAGAGGCTTTCAGGGTTGCAAAGCCTTGTGGATGCCCTTACTGTAATGCCACAGCTTGCCAGCATTTGTAACACAGCTTGCAACTGTGGAAGTGGAGGGATGGTGTAGCTGCCCCAAACCCAGCAGTGATTCTTCACTCCCCCATTCATATTTTGCTGTTAGGCTAACTAATAACTGCACAGAAGTGACAGTATAATAATGACCATGGCAGAAAGTCCCAAAGATCTTTGAAATCAAAGTTCCATTTTTACTTCAGAGAGTTTGAGTCAGCTTCCAGAGGGGGGATCAATGTAGGCAGCAACCTGAAGATGATTCAAGCATAGTCAATAAAATGGGTCAATTAAAGGAAAGCAAGTCCCAATGGAGAAGGAGAAAAAAATTGAAAGACTATCCTGTTCTTCATAATTCCTAAATTAATTCAGTTGTCATTGCAAACTAAGATTTTCCTTGATTTCTTTCTTTGCTGTTCTGACCCCGGACATGGCTCCAGGTTGTCCAGAGTTTCCCTTGGCCCCGCACAGAGCAGTGACACCCATCACAGAGCCTTGCTCTGCTCACAGGGAGCTTCAGACGATAATGTTCACCCACAGAAGGTTAAAGCAGGCTCATGGAATCCAATTCACCCTCTGTGCAGGTGCAGCAGGGCTGGGTAAGCGATCAGACTGAGCTGGTGACAGGGCTGTCAGGCCTCTTCCCACCCCTGCTGCATCAGCCCATTGCATGCTGGACAGTCCTTGCTAACTGTAGAAACTGACCCTTAATAAATTGTCCTCTGTTTTGTAAATTTATCCTGATCATAGATTTGCCTTCTGGGGTTGTGCATAACCTTGCCAAATGTAAGCTGTCTGTAGCCAGATCCCCCACACACACCAGTTTGGTGTGGCAATCTCTGGGAGCAGTTAAAACCAAATTAATTACTTCTCTGTTGCTGTGGCTGACAACCATAGCCATTTTTTATTTCCTAGTCTTGGCAGAATTTGTGTTTGCTATTTTATTTCCTTTTCCCCATTAAAAAAATTTGGTCTCTTTATATAAAAATTTCACCCACATAAGAAATAATAAAAGATGCAATAAAAGATTATAACCCACATAAGACAACAGCACTAGCCCTGGGATGCTTTTCTTCCCATCTCAATATTCAGTAGAAATGTAAATTGGATATCTGATAGACAAGACAGTAGGATTAGACTCTTACTTCCCATGCAAAATGAAGAAATCAATCTAGGTTTCAGTTAATCAGGATACATAGACTGTGTGGTTGGCTATAACAAGGGACAATTTAGCAGCCTGAAGGATGTCTCTCTGGACAGCCTGAGGAAGGTGGCATTGCTCAATTTGTAGTCCCCTCCCCAAAAAAATGAGTGCAGATCCAAAGATAGGGCACAAGGCCAGGTCTCTGGAGTGTTGTCTTAAGCCTTTGCTGCTCCAGCCAATGTTTTAGCATGATTGTATCAGGGAAACCAGATAAAGAAATCTCTTTTGTTCTTCCTGCCAGCTCTCAGTTAACCTCTGAGCCCTTTGGATTAGCAATATAGTGAGGATGTGTGCCTCGTACATTTTTTGCTGACTTCCAAGTTGCTCTGTAATACTTCTTTCTGGGAAAGTGAGCAGTGAGAACTGACTTTAGGGGAATTGCAGTTTGATGGATGTGGGAGGTTTACATGTTTGGAAAGAAATGTCCTAATTTTCTTCTGATTACTCTTTGTATACATGCCCAGAGATGTGGCTATGGGCCCGCTCAGAGCTAATGAATGAATACATTTGAGGCTTTGGGTGTTTTTAAGGCAAAATTAATCTACTAAAACACTCACTACAGAGCTGTAGCACCAAGAGGTTTGCTAGACACACTTTTTGTAGCAAAAGCAACACGGAAGAGCTGGAGTTTTCCTTCTTCATTCCCAGCTCCAAGTCCTTCCCTGACATTCATATTAGATTCAGAGGAGAGTGTCAGCATTAGCAAACCAGCTGCCAGGAGCCATCCATGGCTCTGCCTGGCATCCTTTCCTTCTTTCCTCCTGGGCCTCTCCAGCTGCCCTCCGAGCAATGCTCGCTCACAGCTGGACATCAGCCCTGCTCTCCCCTCTCCTCCTGCCCCGAGGGACACTGCCACGAGGTGTGACACCCTGCCCTCTTCTGTCTTCATCAGAGAGCCCAGGGAGCAATTGAAATGCTGTTATAAATCATAGTTATTAGCCAAGTGACTCATCTTACAGCACTGAGAAGGAATCTCCAATCTCATGAGTACTGGGTGTCTCTTACAGAGAGGGCTGGGGTGTTGATGAGCCTTTATGGTATCCTTATCTTGCGTTTCCAACAGCAAAATCCAACCTGTGTTTTAGTCGTGCTGTTTATATATCTAATCAAAGTGAGTCAGGAAACGTGGAAGACAGCACCAGGGCTGCCTGAGAAACATAATATTTGTCAGAGAGCATTAACTCTGCCTCCCTCTTTCAGGGAATGATAGATGAAGTGTGCCTGAAACTCTGTTTAGATTATGTGAAGTAATGCACTGGTGGTTACATTCATCCTAAGCAAATCATTTTCACTCACTTGAGCTGCCTTACAGAATTTTCCAATAACACTTTAAGCAGCCTTAAACAAAATGAAGTCCTCACAGGTCACTCACGTGGGAGTTCCTCCTGGAGCCCACTTGCACATAGACAGGTTGAGAGGGCTCTACACCTAAAATAGAAGTGGGTCCCAGGCTAGAGCCTGCATCAGTCAATACTGATGGACTAAAGTTTGAGAGGTGCGAGGTGTGGTGTCTATGTGCGCTGCGCAGTATTTAACAGAAAAAGACATCAAAGAAACCACAGCAGATCTTTATGAAAGGATAAGGTGGCCTTCATGAAGGCTTTAAAAACTTTCTCAATGCCTGTGGTCACCCATGTCAGGGCAGTCACCCTCTCTCTGCTGGGAGCTGTTCCTCCCCTGAGTGGCATCATCCTCAGGTAATATTCCATGTGGGGGCATTTCCTGGGCCCCTCTGTGCAGGGACCATGCCCCTGCAAGTCCTCCAGCTCCATGAGCTCTTGGGAAAGAGGAACAAGGCAACGTGATAGCTCAGGGAGCCCATGCCAGTCCACACACCAGCACAACGAGCTCTGGAAGGACCAGAGCCAGCCTCAAGACCCATTCCTGCTTCTCCACAAGAGTAAGTGAAAGGGTTGCTCTAAAACTCAGCACATCTCTTACTGAAGCCCAGGCAATCTTACTAAAGATAATTATAGCTTGCTCAATTTAATAATTACAGAGAGATATATTTCATTTGCACTCAGTGCCAGTTCTAAGATGAAGTGAACATATTTGCTTAAGTTTAATATTTTTTAGGGAGGAGTGCTATAATTTTCAGGGGAGGAATGCAATTAGATGGAGCCTAACAATGTTTCTTCTAGCCTGCATATTTTTAAAGTGTTTTGCCTTCATCTTTTTTAAAAAGGAGCCTTTGTTGATATCAGCTCCTGCTTTGATATGTGCTGTGGCCCCTGCAATTAAGAATCCTGGGGATTAACTAAAAAGTCCCATTTAAGACTTTTCAGAAAATACTTTGAATGAGAGGGGGAAACCACTTAAGTCAGCTGCTTCTGTGCATGTCTTTTTGTGCTATGAAATATGACTTCAAAGAAAACCCTTCTCTTTCCCTTTCAAGGTCTTTTTGTAAGGCAAGGAAGATAGGCAACCAGCACTGGAATGCTGCTGCTGGGAGATTTATTGGAAGTCTTGAAGGGCTCAGTAGACTGGGAAGGTAATTTTCGTATCCTACTGCACTCAAGACTGATTTAATTTTGTGTCAGTTCTGGAACTGCAACCAGAATATGAGCTGTGAGTTTATAAATTGCTCCTCCGAGAGCCTGACCTTGCAAGGGAGGAGAATCTAGAAGGAGTTAGGAGATAAAGAGATCTTGCACAGCCAATCAAACACATTTCACTGGGTTAGTGGACCTCTTGCTTGTGCCTCATTTCACCCTCAAGCACTCTGGCTTTGACAGGATGCCACTCTCCCTGACAACATCCATGCTGCAAGGGTTCCACTGTCCATCAGGGTACATCAGATATATGGATCAGATTTTTTTTTAAGCAGAGAGCACTACCACTGCAACAAAATATGCATATAACAATCATTATTAGGAGTATTTTTAAAATCTTATTATTATAATATATATAAATTTTTAACTGAAGTGGAATTTCAAAGAAAATATTTGAGGGCAGCAAATTTCATTCAAATAGGAGGAAAAAAATGTTAATTGGTTGATTAGATTTGGGAATATTGTCTAAAGAAGAATGTCAGAAGTTCCATAACATGAGCGGTTTTGAAATATATTAGGCAAAGATTTTGGGAATGCATTTCAAAAAACAGTGTTCTTTCGGCCAAAATTAAAGAGAAAATTACCTAATACCACTGTGGGATTTTTTGTTGTTCAGTTCCATCTCAAAAATCTATGATTCAGGTTCTGAAAAGTGTAAAATCTATGAAGTCCCATTGAAAGCTAAGATTCATTTCCAAAGAAAATTTTATTAGAATAGTGTGCTCTCTTGACATTAAATCATTGCTCTTCACAAGATATGAGCAGAGAGTGACTGCCTTTGAAAGTAACTTCAATAACCTGGGATTAATATAAATTCTACACTACAGTTGCCACGAGTTTTGATTTCTCTACAACTGATCTTCTCTCAACAAGCAGAGCAGGGTTTAAATAACACCACACATATCAAAATAACATAGTCCTATTATAGAGGGTATTAGCACCATGACATGGCAGATCCTCCATGGAGTGAATGTACGACACAGGACAGGGACCATCAGCTGGCAGTCCCTGAGCTCTGGCTGGCTGACTGCTTGCATGCTACTGAATCCTATCATGGTTTCCATCCTGTATTTTTGCTAAAGAAAGCTGAATTATGCTACAAACATTGCCTAAATATCAACTTACTGTGTAAGCAATTATTGCTGTACCGGGAGTGCTGGGCCATCAGTAATGGAAAGCCAAGTAATCTATAAACTACGTTGGTGAAATAGAAAAAACCAAAATCCCCCTGCTACATATCGAACCAACAAAGCCTTTCTGTATTATGTACAGTTCATTTGTAAATGTCACGTGCGATTAGCAGTGGTGGAGCTGTTAGGGAAATACATTTTCTGCCTTTATATTTTCTGCCTTGTCCATTTCAGCAGTCACTTTGCAGTTTTATCTTTCGAAGGAGTTATCTCAAGACCAGGTGGGAGGGAGACCATGTATTACCTTCTGATTGCCCCATATCTTGTTCATTTACCGCTGTGAACCAGAGTCAATGAACAATTGGCACAAAGTTTTCCAGGGAGAAGTGTCTCCAGCATTGAGATATGTCACTGAAATGGGAAATTCCTTACTAGAGAAGTGACAGAAAATGCAGTGCGCTCCATATGTTCTACATCTTTATGGGGTCACCAGACTCTGTACATCTGTGACTGTAGAAATGTGCTAGCCTGCCATACTTTCTTCCCTCTTTCCCTTCTCCATTTTTTTGATTTTTGTAATCTCTTATTGTTCCATCACTTTGGGGATTTTTGGGGAGGGATTCTTTGTAAGTGATCTTTTGCAGCACTAGGGCAAGGGTCTGTTGTGTTCCAGAGCACTGTGGAAGGTTTTCGGTGTGCAAATCCCATGTGAGACAGCCTATCTCATATCATCTTGGGATCTTCTGAATTTGTTTAATTTATTCTCACTGGCACTGGGGAGCCCAGGTCACATAACCTGCTGTAGAAAATGTTTGGCACAGTGGTTGGTTGACTTCAGCTGTAACTAGCAGTGGAAATATCAGACGAAAATCACACATTTTTTTGCCTCAGATGCGGCTGAGTGCCATGCTTCTCACAATCATGATGTGATCACACCTTCCACACTTGATTGTGGTGACATTTTCTATTTCACATTCAGAACTGTGGAAGACAGTAGAACTCAAAAGACCACTATTTAATCCCCTTTAAATTGGAAGCTGATTTTTAAAGTATTAGTGGGACTAATTTAACCCCTAACTAAAAGACACACTCAAAAAAGCAAATACTGCCAACAAGAATGCTTACATAAAGTTTTTGCTATGTGCATGCCTGTGTTTGCTAAACATGCCTATTCCAGCTGAGAACTGCAAAGAGAGGCCACTGAAAAGTCTGTGGAGACTAAGTTAAAGGAGATGACACAAAGCCTAAAGCTTTATTGTTACAGTTGAGTTATTGATGCCATTTTGCTTGGCTGGAGACAAGCTCTCTTCCTGACCAAGCTAGGCAGAATTGGTCACATCTCCACAGAGGACTCAGATCCAATCCCATCTAGGATCCAGGCTTCTGTTTCCATGGCAAGTACTTAATTCTAGGTGCCGACTTTGCAGGTGTCTTCTCATTTGAGAGGGTTATGTGGTCATCTTATGAACCAAGAAAATATAATTACAAAAGAAATGTCAGAGAAGGAAACATGACATCACCTGGTGGACGTTCAGCATTTTCCCCCATACTCCATCCCCTTTTGCATCATCTCTAAGAGATCAAGAGATGCAAGCAGCTCTGAAAGGCCATGTCTGTCCAGGCAGAGCTTACCTCCATTAGGACCCTTCAGGAGACAGTTGTAAGTCACCTTCAGAGGACACCAGTGGCCCAAACTCTAAGCACACGTGATTCTGGTGAGATGGAGCTACATCTCTAAGGCTTCAAGTGTTGATTGTCCTCGCTGAGAACACCTCTGCCCTCCACAAAAAAGCAAAACAAAACACTGCCCTATTCCTTTGAGAGAAAGGTGTGGAGCAGAGAGGAAAAACAGTACTGTCAAGCTCAGACTCCCATTAATGGGGTTTATCAATATATGAGAAAATTGCTAACAGGATTTAAAAGCTGTTGCATTGCAACAACTGCTTTATGGGTATTTTTATGGGTGCTCGGTGTTCGGATACTTCCTTTTGGTGAGATTATTAATGACATGTTCTAAATGAAAGTGTCAGGCATAAATTTAGCTTGAAAAAATGTTGTCTTTGCTCAGTGTGTAGAGTTCTGAGCCATTGCAGAAACTTTTCTACATTTGGCAGCCAAATGAAATCTCCAGGATGTGTCTGCACTGATGTCTCCTTTCTGCCTGCCCATACTCAGGCTTGTTCCACAAAAGTGAAATATTTTTCCACTGTCTACCTATAGTGTCTGCTACTGGCACATTGTCAAAGTAGTAGCTGCTGCATACTCAGCTCTGCAAATACGTGTTTCTTTTGGAAAAGGCTGTTACAACTGCAATATTATCTGGACTGTCGACATGAAAGCTGAATTAACACTTCCATTAATATTTAGACCTGTCATGCTCAAGAGAACGTTCTGAGTTAGCATGTTTTCGTATGCAGCAAAATTAAAAATCATGGTGTTTAAACTGAGATATAGCATGATGTTAAGTGTCATCTCCCATCATGGTTTTTTGCCTGAATGGAAGCTCAGCAAGCATAAAACCTCCACAGAAGTGGCTCTGATGGGTATCATTAGACATTGGCTGGCACTGATTTTATTAACCTTGCATATGTGCATTTTATTTTCAGACATGTTTTTAGGAGAAATATGCCTCTTGGGATATTGTGTGTTTATAATAGGTAGCAGCATTGAGAAATGCTCTATGCACTGACAGCTCACCAAGGCCTATGCAGAGATAAATATATTGAAATAAAACTACTTCTGTGGCCACAGGTTGGAAGATCTTTTCCATTTTCATTCTTTACTTTTCACGGTATGATTCATGTGCTGTGTCTCTTACGTAAGCAATTTGCAATGTGGAGATACTCATGCAAAGTAGAAGAAACCTCTCTTACAGCATTTTATGGAAGAACAAAACAACTTGTCATTTTGTTATTACAGGTCTCCCAATTCACCAGCTACTCAATGTTTCTCCTTTGCTCCCCCCCTCCCCCACCTCCCCAATCTAATTTCTCAGGTGTAACCTAGGGTATTTGACAAAATGTATGTTCTGGAAGAAGAAGAAAAAGAAGACTCATGCTATTAAGTCCTTGAAAAATCTTTCTTTTGGCTCCATGGCATTACTATTTCAGTTTTTACATATATATTTTTCTTCCCAAAATGAGCAAAAATGTTACATGATATTCTGGTTGCTTTTCCCTCTTGGCACAGCTCCTTGTTACAAGGAACTTTCACAAGTGGTTCTGATAAGCATTAAGTATTTTTGTTAAAATGAATCGTGTCAACTATCTAAAGAATGAAAAAGCAAACTTAAATAAATATTTTGGGCAAAGGAGGGGAAACACTTTGAAAATCCTGCTTGCATTTTCCTGGTATCTGATCTTTTATTATTTGTCTGTGAGCAAGCTGAAAATCTTTTAGTTGTTTCAAGCTGAATTCTATTTTGCCTTACCACTCTTCCCAGGTGTTTATTAAAAACTATAAGTGATCCTTGGATATTTTGCTAAACTGTTATTCAGTCAGAGGATGAAAAGTCTGAGGAATGCCATGGGATTATTATAACAGTATAATTAGCTGCAGACAGCTCTCTTCTCAACAGCTTTGAAAAGCTCTTCTATCCATCTCACTTACCCAAGTAATTAATTGAACACAGCTGTAGACTAGAACAACTGTTGCAAACAAAAAAGAAGTGTTTTCCATTTGCTTTTCCTGCTCACTTCTAGGCAGTAGTAGAAGAGGAAGCCATGCAGGAGTAGTCAGGACAACTAGGGACTGTGTGCTCTGCTCCATCGCCTAAAATCTGATTTTAGATTATGGAGGAGAGAGGTGCAAAAGCATCTGTGGATCACAACTGTTGCTGTGGCCAATTCATGCCTGAAGCAGGGGCAAATCTTTCAAAATCATGTGACTATGTCCTGGAAATGACCCAAGGAGGAAAAGCCCTGAGCATCCTTGCCAAAACTCCTGTGTCATGTCTTTTTTACACAGTGTTAGAAATTAAGTACATAAGTGAGAAAAATGGAATAACTGAAGCAGTCTGAGTTTGGAAGGGAACTGGCAGAAAGCTGGAGCAGGTGATTTTAATATTTTCAAATGTTCCTGGAAGCCAGCAGTGCTAAAAAAACGTAATACTGGAAATTGTGCTGTCTTCTCAACTGTTATATGTAGCAAGCTTGAAGGTGCAGGGGTCTTGCAAGGAAAGCTTTTGGGATAACTAAAATAATCCATGGAAGAATGTGACTTTGAAAAGATGAATTTTCTGTCCAAGAAGTGATCTATGAGGCCAAATGACTGAGCAATGCATGTCAGAGTTATACAATAAACTTATCATGAAATGTGAACAGTAAAGCTGAGCTAATAGGCAAGCTGAGCAATACTGGGCAGCCCTTTTATTCTTTCCTTTTAATGGCATCTACCTGCCAAACATAGCAAAGACCCCAAAGAGAACTTAAATGTACCACCTACAGTAGCCAGTGTTACCTGGCTCCTGGAACAAGAAGAAGCTATGGTTGTAAAGATTTGAAGAGGGAATTATATTGCATCTTTGTGGGGGTTTTCATGCATTAGGTGCTTTCCTAACAGAAAATTTAGAGAAGCACAAGAAGAAAGGGTTAGTTTTTCCAATGGTGTCTTGGGATGCCCATGTGGCATCACAGCCTTCACTGTTTCACAGTTACAAATGGCCTACTGCTGCACAAAGTATTTTATGACCTGTTTGATTGCTTTTCCACAAAATGCCAACACTGTCAAGTACTAAGGAAGCCCTATATCCAGGGTTTAGCTTTTTATTTTTATTTGCAGTGTATTCAATGGCAGTGGTTCTAGTTTAAAATGAAAAAGAGATTTGTGCTGGAAGAGGAAACCATTTATCCTGACAGGCACAGGTTTTGCAATGTGTGGAATTTCATTATTCATGTACCATCCAGCTTTCATCACACTCTCCATGATGGTGGAAGTCCTGCCTGCTTGCCTTGAATGAGTCAAGTACTATAATGAGATTTCCAGAGGCATGGCTAGAGCCTACAGCTCTTTCCAGACACTTCTGAAGATATTTTAAGGGCATTCTAGACACTAAAATACCTGCCATGAGTTCCTGTGCAGACGTGAGGATGAGAGATACAATTTAAAACATCAGTATTTGAAAGTAGATGTGTAGATTCTAAATAAGTACTTAACAGGCTTTTGCAAATTTTTATTTGGGAATCATTGAATGGGTTGGGTTGGAAGGGACCTTGATGATCATCAGTTCCAGCCTTCTTGCCATGGGCATGGGCACATTTCATTAAACCAGGCTGCTCAAAGCCCACACGGCCTGGCCTTGGCCACTTCCAGGAATGGAAGATCCACAACTTCCCTGTTTCCTGTGTGAGGTGGTATGTATAGAAGACTTGCCTTTTTTCTCCTAACTGGCAAACAGGACTTTGAGAAACTACAACATTTTTCACTGGTGAACTAAAAATACTGTAAATGAGATATTTGAGAGGTAATGCTGGAAACAAAGTGTAGGACTGGCTGCCCATGTATTGCATATTACTAGGTACTGAGTAGCATTGTCTCACAGGAGAGGCTCAGAAAACACAAAATTAACTTATAAAGACGTTAAAATGCAAAATCAGGCCAAAACACAAGTGACAGCCTTTAGCATGCTTCTTCAGGGGAGGGGGCATTCTCCAAATAATATATTATCAATAGGTAGCTGGTATTCAAATTACACAGTTCTGGATTTCACACAGGCAGCAGAAGGGAAAGATGTCCCCTGGAGGAAACCATCACCCTTCCCAAAGTCCTGCACTGGTGTAGCTAGCCGGACACCAAAGCTCTGCTCTTTCCAGTCCTTGAGCTCTGACAAAAATGGGGGTAGAACAGTTTCCAGACTCCTCAGAGCACACACCCTGATTTTTTTTTCAGACCTTTTTTTTGCCAATGTTGATGGTTTATGCTATTCCTCCTTGCTCTAAGTAAAAAAGCAGGCTATATCTGATCTTCTGTGATTTCCACTGTTACAATGTCATTTATGGGCTCTCTATACATTTATGTGCACAGTGACTTCCTTACAGGATGTGGTAATAGAGACTCAGCTATCTTCTTACAGTGTTTCTCCTCAGACTAGTTAATGAAGTCATGCCCTGGAGGCTTAGGATAGGAACTCTGCTTCTCTTTGTCCAGCATCCCTCATGCTCCTCCTTCATTGGTATTTAACTGTTTGAAATGCAGGGCTCTATTCCATTTCTTTCCTCGAAGTCTGTACATTTGATTAGTAGCCAGTATTTATTTTCCAGTGTCCCACACATGCTGCTTGGTCGGCAGGGACTCCTATTGCACCTTTGCAATGCACCAGCAGGTTGCTGAGGGCATCCCTCATTAAGACTCTCACCACGTGTCAAGGAAAATTTCATTCCCACTGCAGCTGGGTACCTTGGTCTCCTGCCCCCATGTTTTATCCTGGCTCAGGCTGAGAACAATGACAGGCAATTGTCAGCAGTCACAGTGCACAGCCATGGCACAACTCCTCAGGAAAACTGCTCTGTCCTCTCTTCCTGCTTCAATCTCTGCTGCCAGGCAGACAGCAAATGGAAGGTAAATAATCTGTGTGTCACACATTTACAGGTAAAGTGGTGATAAATATGTCGCTGCCAGTGCTTTCCCACTTCCTTCCATAGAAATCAGGTAACCTGATCTGAAACTCCAAAGAGAGGCACCCCAAGGACTGAAATCCAAGTATTGACTTGGCAAATGCATATGCCAGCATCACTGCAAGGTCCTGCTGGTGCTGATGTCACTCTCTTTTCCTGAGTAGACCTTTGGAGGTCTCTGATTCTTCACCAGCAACAGTGGGCACGTTCTGGCCTTGAGCATCGTGCTAAGGCTGGCAGATAGAACAGAAGTTACAGCAGGTTTTCTAAGCTGAAGGGTGTCTCAGATCATCCACCTTGCCCACACAGGCTGTAAAATGTGAGCTGCAAACAGCTCTCAATACAGCTTGGTCCTAAAGTCAAGGAAAGGAAAAGGCTTAAACCTGGACTCAACACTGCATGGTGACTGCTTTCATTATAAAGCCATTCAGAACACTTTCAGAATGTAGTGAATTCAGAAAACATTATCCATTAATCAGCTGCAGGATATTCAGGTCAAATATGCCTCTAAACAACTTCATTTGCCTTAATTCAAGTATCTTGAAAAAAATAAATAAAGCTAAGCATAAATGTATCTCAATTTCTAGCTCTGTACTTACCCTTTATGTCAGTTTTTATTTGCAATGAAGGGGAAGAGATAAAATCTTGGGGTAGATCCTCACTGCCTTAGTCACCACATTCTGAATGAATCGATTTTCTACTATATACCTGCTTAGTTGCAAGTACTTCCTAGATTTTGACCTTTGCTCTCCACCAGGCTATGAAGAGGCATATTAAAAATAGGGAGCACATACTATTTTTAGAAAGTTGTGATACAAATTTTTCAGCCTGTGTTGCATTATTTTAAGCATTCCCCCTAACAAGTTTTTCCTGTATTAATGTTCTTAAGATTTTATTTGCTCTTCAAGAGCATCTGGAGATCTCAAGAGTTTGCATTAACTATGATACAAACATTGTTTGGCAGACAGACTGCGGCACAAACTTTTAATAAGATAGAAAAAAAGATTGGTAAGAAATGAAAAAAGAATATGTGCTATCCCAGAATTTACAGGTGTGAAACAGAAACACAGGCCAGTCAGACACCTGTCCAAAACCACCCAAGAAGTGTGGCGGAATCAGAAATTAAATCCAGGTCTTCCCCATTCAGATCCAGAAACGTGTGAGCAGGCTGGCTACCATAGCATATACCATAGAATATGAGATTTTATTCGGGACAACTTCTGCCAACGCTGAACATTGCACATGTCCCAGCTGACACTTTCTGGGAGGTGCGCTCACATGAAAGTGAATTTTGCATCTTTTCTCCACATATTCTTAATGAATTAATTAAGCAGGTTGTATTTCAATCGTGAGCTTGCTGCTCTTCATGAAACAGCTTAGGCTATCCCCTCATAGTTTATGATGTCAACAGGCCCCTTGATTGAAATACAGCCTTGAAATCCACCTCTTTCTTCCAGACTTCAGTATATATTATTCTTGTAGTTTTTAAAGACAGCTGTGTGAATTAATGAACTGATCTGAGAATCGAGGTTGGCCAAGAGCACCATTTAAAAGTCATGTAGATGACCTCGTAAAAACTGCAAAGAATGCTTACAGCTTGCTTGTAAAACAAATCTATTCCTTAATAACTCAAAATGCCCACATAATTCAGTACACATTTTGACCCGAGTGAGTGCTTCATAAGAGAAGATGAAAATTTCCCATGAAAAAGACGTTTAACCGGTACAGGCAACTATAAACTTTAATTGATATTTCACAGTATGTACAAGTTTGCTCTCCAGGGAGTGTAGAATATCATTTTTGCACCTGCACTCTAACTGCAGTCTTATAGTATTTCAGCCATTAAGCATTTTTCATTAAAGCACTTCATATAGAATTAGTATAATCTGATTTTAACAAAAGCATTCTATATATAGGTTTTTCACACCATATTAATGCATAACTGTTAGAACTGGAGAAGCAGTATTGTGCAGGCAAACCCCAGGTTTCTATACATGGTCATTAGTTAGGGTGGTCTCTGTACTTGGAGCACTATTTGTTAAACATATTTATGATAAGTATTTGACTGTATCTGAGAAGAAAGGGATTTCTAATAAATTAAGGGGGGTTTCCACATATTTTTTTTTTATTGGTGCTAGATTTCCCCAAAGAAATTGTGGAATCTAGTGAAATAACAGCTTATGGTATAGCACAATGGTATCACATTCTTTACAGCTTCCATCCTTGGCAGTCATAAAACCTAACAGTAGAAAGGGTGTTTGCATATTGGGCAGCAGAGGGAACATTTTTGGATGGCTATAACCTAACAAATCTGCAGAAATATTTGTCTTATGGCTTGCATTTTATAGCTGTTATCTAGCTGGCAACAAGAGGTGAACAGCTGTGCAGTTTTAAGATGTATGATTTTAAAACAATGAACTGGAGACTTGCTAAATGGTTCAAATTAGACGTGGGTAGTAGCAAACATCACAGGACTTTTCACCTTGTGCTGGAGACAGAGACTGAAGTTGAAAGTGCTCTACAAACTCAGTGAAGGCAGCACCTCCTTAGTCATTTTTAAGAGACTCTGGAGAATATCTGCAGGTTTGCATGAAAATACTTTCTGGGATTTTGTGAATCTTTTACATGCTGTTTCCTTCAGATAGTTCTCACCCCAAAAAACACTTCCCCCTGCAGAAGAGCCAAACTTCATAGGCATTACTCACCATATGGCTGACAACAATTTTAATGTTTGAGTAAATGTCTTAACTGAAAAATTGAGAAAATAATGCACATGGATATACATCTTAGTTTCACAAATGCCAGTAAATTACAGAGTTTCCATCACACACAATGTGTGGTTTTTGCATAGTGCTGCAGGGAATCGTGCTTTGCCTATGCCTGTGATGAAAATATGAGACACGGTTTGTGTTTGTTGGAGATACAGGGAAATAGTTGTTTTGTATAAAAATAACTCTCTCCATACCCCAGAGACTTACAGAGGAGGTGTATGAAAGTGTGACTGATTGACTCGCGATAGCCAGCTTCAGACCACACACAGGAAATGCTTTGGTCAAGGCTTTTTTTTCTCCATAAGACAAACATAAAATACAGTTTGGGATTCACAACAGTCCACCAAACTGTAGGCAAACACTAACTAAAATTTTTAAGAGGATGGTGTAGTACAATTTCCCACATTAACATTTCTGCCATCACTTTCTTCAAAGAAAATCACTTTTCTTATGATGGGGAACTGATCAGACCTATGCTTACTAAACTAATTTTACACAGATAATATATGTATTCTTCCTTCCATTGTCCTGAAGAAGAAGGTTTTGACTTTCACAACCGCAAAGACAATGAGTAAGATCAAATTTTGGTCTGGATTCAGCATCAGAGAAACTGCTTAAAATTTACAACTTTCAGGTGATGTCCCAAAACGCTTTGAGACTAAGACCTGTACCACACATTAAAAAGTACAGAATGGGGTTACACAGCTGAGCATTAGTTGTGCTATTGTCAATATTTTGTCCCTGGCCTTGTCCTATGCATGTGAATACTGAGCAGCCTCCTCCCTCCCTGTGAGTCTCCTCCTTGTGCATGAGCCAAGGTTTCATGGTATTTATAACTTCTCCTCACAAGATATTTATTCTTCAGGAACATTTCTACTGGGTGGCTTTTCACATTAAATTTTTAATAATGACTGTCTTTTCAACAGAGTTTTTTTACCAGTGTGTTAAAAACAGTGATCTTGCTAGGAGCATTAAAGATCTCTTCAACATGAAAGACAGGTAGAGCTTAGAAGCCTTCTCATCTTAGCAACCACAGGGCAAGGCTATACTTCTAAGTACAGTACACCCAGTACTGTACACCACCAGTACAATTCCACACTGATCACTTCACTGTCCAGGACTTGCTGGGTTTCTCTCCTTGTGTTGGACAGACTAACAGAAATGTATCACACTTATGAGATTTTTTCTCTTATTCTGGATGATTATTTCCCTCGTGGGACAAGGTGAGGTTACACATCCAAAGCTATTCTGAGGCTCACCCAAACAAGAGCTCTGGGTCTGAAAGGTGATGCACGTGCAGGTAATGGCTAGTGGGGGAGGAGAACACAATCTTGGGCAAACATGATTTTGTGGAGCCTGCTGAGGGTCTAAGGCAAAGCAGCTCATGGGCTGCAGCCAGAACAAGCTGTGAAGGCAGCAGCTCAACTCCCTGAGACCCTCTTCTCAGTCTGAGCTGAAATGGTGACATGATTGATTGCAGTTCAGAGAGGGGATTGCTAAGTGCCTAAGACTGGTTGTTGAGGGACACTTATCCTAGAATATATTTGAAGATAATGTACCTCTCAAAGCAAGGTGAGGGGAAAAGACACTAACAGGACCAAGCTGGGGCAAAAAACACTTCTGACAATGGTCTAGTGAAAGTGGGGTTTTTTTGTTTTAATGCAATAAATCTTATGCAACGAGTAGTTAATTTTTTTTTCTGGTTGAGGGTCTGATGCAGTGTTTAAAGAGGCTTGGTGGAACTTGGAAAGCAGCACAGCCAGAGACCCTGTCACGATCTGCAAGGCGGGATTCGTGATGGTTCATTTATTGATCTAAGAGTGTGAAAGGCAATGCAAGGGGACTCTCAGTGCAATCACAGCAACGCACTTTATTGAAAACAATCATCAACATTATGCGATAGAGGGGAGAGGAAAGGAAACAAAGTATAGAGAGAAAACAGAGGGTAAGGGGGGATTTATAGCTACCAATGTGGAAGTCCTCGTGGCCGTCTGGCGACGTAGAGTCTTCTGTCCGTTGGGGAGATCTTGAGGGAAGGTGAGTTGGGGGGGTACCTTTATAGTCCTTTGGAAAGCGAGAGGTGTGGGGCCAGAATCAGAGGAGATTTATGACCACTTTGGTGTAATGACCACAGTGGCTAGTACCGATTTCTTTATCAGTACCATCAGTACCAGTTCTGAGCAGATACAAACAGTTCATGGTCTTTACAGTAAGCAAGAGCTATTGTTTTCTTTGGTCCAGGCAACACACCTGCAGGAAACATCTCGCTTCAGTCCGGCCAGTGCCCCCCCCTCGCCCCGTGTTGTCTCAGTCTCAGTCCTCAGGAGGGGGCTTCAATCACCGTCCATCACAGTGGTTGTGAGGAAGATAAGGGATTTTCCATGGAGGACCACCAAAGTTACCCCAGAAAGTTCATTTGGCCAAAAGGTGGGGACGAGCTGTCCCTTGCCAGGCCCTGCTCAAGGCAGCATACCTTATGGAGGCAGTGTACCTTGGCAGCACAGCAACACAGCTGCAATCACTTGGCGAGCATCCATCTCAACCAGGCCAGAACTTCTGTACAAAGTCCTTTTGAGAGTTTCAGGGTTTTGAGGGTCTTTCCGACAATCGTGAGGCAAAAATGAGGGAAACTTCAGACCAACTCTTACAGGCCCCCACTGTTCTCCTGCATTTGGTGGCAAAAGTTTCACCCTTCACATGTATGACCAGACCTACTCACTCTGGAGTTTGCTGGTGGGGGTTTAAGAGGGTTCTGGTATATGGGAGCCCAGGCAAACAACCCTTGTATAAATATCACTTGTAAAGAGAGGAAATTACTTTCATTGCTGATAGAATTTTCAAACAGCAAAAAATACGAATGTTGTCTAGCAGACAAACCAAGTCATGTGTATTCAACTAGAAGTACAGCCTGTGGGAGCCTTTTGGAGATATTAAATTTGAGGAGAGGGATTTTGTTTTGTGTTCTCTTTCAACCCATCAATGACAGATAAAACTAGTTCCCTAGAACATCCCGGAGAAAATAAAGCATGAAAGAAAAATTCTGAAGCTTGTTAGCTCTACTTCTGAGAATTGCTTGAAGAGTATGTTTTGTGGACAAACTCAAATACAGGACAGACAAAACAGCACAATAGCCATAGCAGCAAAAGGTGATAGAGGATATTTGGCTGTATGGTGTCATTTGCTTCAGCAAATCCCTCTCCTGCCTCTGTTTCTACAATGACCTCTGTCTCCTTTGCCTAGGCAGATGAAAATAGATGGAAATTATGGATTTCCAAGGCTGGATGGTCTCTCATAGCACATAAAGCACAGAGAGGTTCTGACTTCTGCTGGCACATCTCAGCTCTACTCCCATGTAAATGCTCATTATACGTGAGTAAAATTTTATAGAGGGGCTGTTAGAGAAAATCTTAAGTCACAGAAGTTGAAGGATGATGACTAAAGATCCTTGACTTCAATGCAGCCAGGATTTTAAATTTAAAATTTAATTTTTAATTGGGTAAAATATTTTTAAAGAAACTGACTTTATTTCTAACATGATTTAAATCTTAAATAATGCTCCAAAACAGATACATAATGTATGCAAGTCTGACTGTCTCTTGTTGCTGGCATTTATGTCACAAACCACTTTATTATGCTTTTCATGCTCCTGTGAAGACAGAGACCAGCATAGTATTCTCTTACTGTGTTCACAGACTGTCTTGAGCTTCAGTTGCTGATATTCTTTGGAGCAGCAATAGTATATGGCTAATGTAAGGTGATCTGTTATAAGTAAGAGGAAAACAAAATTTTAAGGAGAAAATGAAGTGTTCGCAACAAACTTTTTCTTTTTACTTGGGACACCTTTTTAATTGCATTTCTCATGCATCTAGAACAGCTTTATTATTATTCTTGAAACTGAATTATGTACTTATTCCCATATTTCAAATGTTAATTTTTCTTAATTATGTGTGAAATGAGTTTATCTATGGAGTAATCAATCAGTTCTGTCCATTTGTACAGTTCACATCTGTGATGGTAGCCACTTTTATAAATAAGACACAGTAAATTCCATAATCTGTGAAATAATTTTAGCCCAAATAGCATTTTGTGCCCTTCTGTCATGGAGATTGTTTAAAACAAGGCACACATGTTTCAATAGCAACTGTACCCTTTCTGAGAGAGACAAGTTTTGCATACTCTCTTAAATCAATCATTCTTGCATATTTGAATAGGGCTGGGTACAGCAAGCCAAACAGCTAATCTAAGTCTAGCTCTTTCTTTTCTCAGGATCAGGAACTTACATCTCCCCTTTACCTGACTGCCTTTTTTTTTTAAGCTCTAGCCACAAGCTCCTGTAACATTCCTTACAGAAACACAGCTGCTATCTATTGAAATATAAGTCATTGTTCATGGATTGCATTTATAATCCACCCTACTGGTGAGATACATAATTGTATTTGCCATATGTGAAAGCAATTACAATACTTTTTATAGAAGAAAAGCCTCCAAGTGTCTGCTTGGCTAACTAAGCCTAGCCTGAGTTGTGCATTTGGGAGCAAAACCATATTTTCTTAGAAGTAGCTGTTGATTCCTACCAATGGGCTAATATTGAGAATTTTAAGTAGGCATACAAACAAATAGGCTTTTTGCCATGCTGGTTTTCTTGCTACACCCATTTTTTTTCCCTACAAAGTTTTTCATTTTCAGCTGACATAGCTCTGCTGATTCCAGGAAAGATATATCAATCTATTTCAGCTACAGATCTGAAGTCTAATACTCAGATTTTACTTTCCCTTTAAAAATGAGATTTTGTTTTTTCTGTTCTTGACTCAAGTCCTATTTCATTCTAAAAAGATGAGCTTCCTATTGATATGTTTTTGATGAAGGCTACTTTTCAAGCTCTGATCGCATTTTCTCATGGCATTTCTTAGCCTGAAGATTTATTCATAGACTTTCCTATAAGTAGCTACACAATTTTAAAATGTCAGAAGAAAATCTTCAAGATGTCTTTCTCTATGAACTGAAATTCTTTGCTCAAGTCCTGTCTCAAATTGACAGGGATTGTAGCACTTGTCATACTTAGTGTAAGCAAGGGTGAGAGTTTTGGTCCTCTAACCTTCTCTGCTTTTTTTGGAAACAAATATTCCATAATAACACTTCTAGGGATCTTTTGCTCAATGCTGTGTAAATCACCTCAATCTTTTTAATAGGATTTTGATCACACCAGAGAACAGCTCTCCTATGTTGATTAGGTCAAGGCTTTACATTTTAATGCATTCTTTATGGCTTATTCTTGTCCTCTGTTCTAATGATTCAGGGCATTAATATATCATGTTGCCACCTAACCAAGAATACAAGAACAGCTTTATGGGGTTGTTGTTTTGTTTTATTCCATGAATCAGCTTAAAAGAGGTTGCCACAGCATCTGGCAATCTCCCATAGGGTGACTTGCAATTAGATTCTCCTGGGCTTTAACCTGCAGAGTGTTGAGGAGCTTAAATATTCAACGGGAACCCATTGTCTGCCAGAAGTCAGCAAAAGGAGGTTTTAGTCTATTCCTGTGACAGAGTAACATATTAGATGTAGTCCTGAGGGGCATCAGGTTTCTGTCTAGTTCCTCTGCAGTTTTATATTCAGATCAAACAACAATGATGTAAGCTCCTTCCCTACTGCCTACAAACTATTGCAAGAACTATTACTTACTTACAACATTGTTGTAATGCATATATTAGATATTCTCTTGCATGTCAAAAAGGATTAATGGTGTATCAGAAATTTCTTGAGTATATTTTTAAGACCTAACCCTAATAAAACAGGGCATACTTATTTCCCAGCAATCTTTAAGACAAGCATACACAGTGCTGTAGTGAACCCTTTTGTCAGCAGAGTTATGTCCTACTCCTACCTAAAGAAATCTGCATTTTCTGAGAAGCAAGAAATTCTCTGTTGTTCTTTTCAAAAAACTGAATTTTTTTAAGCAAGCAAATTTCATATCCATAGATTTGCCCTACTATGTTACTTAAGGGCAATGAGAATAAGAAGAATGAAAGACAAAATCGCGGGACCACAGGATGGGTAAGATTGGAAAGGACCACTGGAGGTCATCTAGTCCAACCCCCCTGCTCAAGCAGTGTTCCCTAGAGCAGGTTACTCGGGTTTGGGTCCAGGCAGATTATGGATATCTCCAGAGAAGAAGGCTCCTCAACCTCTCTGGGCTACCTGTTCCAGTACTCAGTCACCCTTACCGTAAATTTCTTCCTCATGTTCAAGGTGAAACTTCCTGTGTTTCAGAAGATGAGTTTTCCATATTGTAAAAGATATTTTGTTAACTAAAATAACATTGAATCATCATTTCATCAGAAACATTCTTGTCTTGGTACAGTTTTTGTGGCAAACTATTAGATGTGTACCTGCAAAGGCAGGCACTTTTCAAAACTGTCTTCCCAAGTTAGTGATGTAACTTTCTATTTTTTCACCAAAGACTAATGTCTGTCAGAGATCTCCAAAGGTATCAGCATGTTACAGACCTCACTGTTCTGAGGCACAACACTTAATTTTCCTTTGGGTAAAAAAGCAAATAATGGATCAATACTGTAGGGTCAAATGCCTTCAGGCTATCAGAGTTGTGACTGCAGGCTTTAAACCACATCAAAAGTGGAAAAGAAAACAGAGCTAAATATTGCAGCAAAAGAATTTTATTTGTTGATGAGCTGGCAATGAGAGATTAATGTCACTGACAGCGCAGCATCTTAGAAGGGCTTTATGGGAATAAACTCTGCCACTGAAGAGCTTGGTTTAAAACACTCAGAGGTATTCAAATAAGTTACTTAATGAGGGTTTGTGTCACAACTAAATTAGAAGAATTTTTTTACCTACATTTTCACAGTGAGCATAGTACTGCCTTGCCCTGAGTATAACAATACTCTGGACTACTGCTGGGCAACAGCTTGCTGCTGTGTTGCAGTTCCAGATGAAGTCTGGCTTGAAAATGAACTTGTGACACGCTGGCATTTTAGTGCATAGTTGCTGCCGTATCTGCAGAGCAGATTCCTCAGGGAAACAAACAGCCTCATTTTATCCTTAAATTTAGGGTCCTGGATTCTTTGGGGATAAATATGCTAAATTAAGTCTAAGGAAGCCACATGACTGTTTGCATAACAGCAAATAATTTTTAAGCAGGCAGTGCTTTCAAGGCTAGTCAGCCAATTACTGTATAAAAAGGAGGCTTAAAAAAAAAAGAAAAAACATAATGTTCAGAAATCTATTCTTCTCATCCATTAGAGCCTTGTTTATTGTTTTTAGATGTTGATACAGTGAGAGTGGAAAAAATATGAGAAGCACGGACCTACAGAACAGTTCCTTCAATATCTCTGGAGTCTCTATCAACTTTTAAAAAGAGTCTAATAAAGAAAAAGACCTAGACAAATTAGATATTTATTGTATATTTGTAAAATGCAACTTTTCTCAAGTTTTAAAGGAAGTGGCCCATAGCTTTTCTTAAGGAAAAAAAAAAGTTGTTTTAAACTGAATGCCTTTCTTCATAAATTGTTTTTTTACTGGAATGACTTGCAGTGGTTTGAAAATTAAAAGTTCAGTCTTGGCTATGGGTAGTTTTGAGTAAGGAATGTGTGTGCTCTCTCCTTAAGAAAACACTGAGAGAAAATTGAAAGGGATAGACAGTCTCATAACAAAAGTTACCCTGGGTGTGTGAAACCTGGGCCAGGCAGAGACAGTTTTTATGTCAATCCTGCCCATTTTTCCACAGGTGGGCAGTGTCTGGTCTGGCATGTCAGAAAGGGAATGGTGACTCTTGCCAACAGCCTGGCTGGGGCACCCTCACTCTTCTCTTCAGACACTGAGCACCTCTGCAGTGCTCTCGTTTGCAACCTTGCAAATCCTCACAGTCTGAGGCAAAACCTGCTCTGGTAGAGCTTCTGTTTTCAGAAATAAAACAAATCCTTACCACTAACTTCAGTGAGAGCCTGAATACTAATGCTTACTTTTTGTGGACTCGTTTGCTCCACCTAAAACTCTAAAAGAGCTCAGCTCTATGGAGTTCTTTGCACTAAGCAGTCTTTTCCTCCATGCCTATTAAAAGAATAAAGATATTTTCTTTGGCCAAGAAATTCTTGTTTTCACTTGTGTGCTTTCCTATACTTTCAAGGTCAGCTGGAGCTGGCTTGTCTGAGCTTACAAGAAGTTTTTGATTAATTAACAGAACTCCATTTAAAGATGTTGCTAATAATTGGTAAGGACAAATTAAGTCTTTTTAAAGGAAAAATCACTGCTCAGCTAAAAACAGAGAAACATTTACCTTACTTCACTGAAAGATAAACTATATGCTTTAAAAAAAACAGAGGGAAGAACAGTGCTTATTTATGTTAACTTACAAATCTAAAAGATCAAAGAATTTACAAATAATTTTTTAAAATCTCTTTAACAATTTGGTTTTATCTCATATTTCTGTTATTTTAATGTTTTGGACTTTGTAAAACATCACAATAGCCATAATTTTACTGAAAATCAAATTTTGAACTGATTCTGATAAAAAGCAGGCAAACTTTTAAACTTCCTGTATCATGGAGGAATTTTGGTTTGATTTTCTAAGTCTATCAATTTGCTACACCAGTGTAAATCCTTAAACTGATGCAACTACAACTTGTCAAGATCAATTTTTTTTTTGCTTAGTCAAATTTCAACAGATCTTAACATTTTTTTGTGAATGCCAAATATTTAAACCATTTAGAAGGAAAAACAAATCATAGAAATTAACTGAGCTAAGACCTTCAGTCCTTCTTCAGATCCTTAAAAATACTGTATTTTTAAGAGATTTATATTCTGTGACTCTGTGAAACATAGCAGCAGTTTTGTAAACTTGATGGATTTAGTATGTAAAGACAAATAAAGATCACATTGAAAATGTTGACTTTTACCATCTTAGGGAAGCCTGCTTTCCCATTTTTCCCTCTGCCTAATACATCAATAGCAGGAACTCTGGGTTAATTACGAATATACATGATTATTGATAGAGATAAATTAGAATTGATACAAAATCCACAGACTGCTTCCCAGCATTGCAATGTAGAGACAGCTTGAAAACAAAATATCTGTGAATGGCTGAGGCCAATGAGATAATGTAGTCCATGCCTCTCCTGGATGTATTGCCATCCAGACAGGATGCTCCTGGCACTCTCATGCCAGCCAGGGAGATGATGATTGGAAGGAATAAGCTCCCAGACTCATCTGGCCTTGCAGCAGTAGGGAATTGATCTTGTGGGACCCTGCCTGACAGCTACAGCAGCTGTTTGAGTGTCAGACTCTCACTTCCTGCCCCTTGGAAGGGGTGAGCAGCCTTCCCAACCCTACTTTTTTGCTGCAATTACCATATTCTTACCAGCCCAAACCAAATTGGGCCAACTTACCCATGCCAAGCAGCAATCCACTTCAAGTGGGATCCTATTTACCCCCAAGAGCAATGGTTTTAAGAACCTTGTATACATCCTTGAAAAATTATCATCCTATAGCACCAATCAACCAATACTCCCTGTCCTACAGCTTACTTCCAGGCTTTCTTTTGGGAATCAGGAGGAAAACAGAGATGTCCAAGGTAAGCACTTTATGAGAAAACAGCAATTTTATCAATATCTCAAAATATTTCTTACATGTGGATAGACTCCATGATCTAAAGATATTTTCCAATATAAATGATTCTAGAATTCTGTGAATGCAAATAAGATTTTTGAAAACCAGTTTAGTCTGCCCACACAAAGCTTACATCCAATATTTCATTTAAATCAGATTTTACTTGCTTACACATGTGCTTTTAAGGACAGAAATCTTCATTATCCTAAAATCTTTGCCCCACTTCACAGAAATTGCTGCAGAAATTTACTCCAGAAGAAAGCCATTCTCCCACCCTGCTGCTTTAGTGCCCTACAGGGTTTGATTCAGTTTATAGTGACAGGGTGAGCTTAGCCCGGATAAACAGAATTATTTATGCATCAATTCATATGCTATAGCACATATTTTTTGGTTGTATCTACAGCATGTGGGGCATTTCTCTTCTATATAAAGTCCCAATAGCACTCTTAAAGTGGGCTGCCCCCCAGTTTCTACTATCAAAGATCAGAGTGAATACACAACATTTTGGGAGTATTAAGGAGGTAAGATTATTACTCTTTTAATTTCTTTCATATTATTTGTTCCCTCCTTTGGGTGTCATGATTTCCTGAAGAAATACTCTGAAAGTCTTCTTCCCAAAAGCACCTTATTAATCTTGCCACTCCTGCACTTCCTTCACATCTGCCAAGCCCAGCTTAATTTCTGGTTCGTATTCCCTTTCTTACAGCCTTCTTTCACTTCTCCAAGCCACACCTGTGTGGAGAGTGAATAAAACCGGTAGAGTTTTTGCACAGCTTCCCCAGAACTGCTGGCAAGAACACAACAGTGTTGTTTCCTCTGCCCTGGGTTGATGTTTTGTGGTAACGGTGAGCTATTGCTTCAGTAACTATGGTGTAACCATGGGCTGCTTGACACATTTCAGGATTGCTTCACTTTTCACATTATCCTCTTCTGTTATCTTGGGACAGCTTCCTCTTTCACTTGGACTGCTGTAAATTGAGAGTTATTTCTATATTCTAGTAGTGTTACTGAGTAAAGATTGACATTTCTCATGCCTGCTTTGATTAATTCACCGTCTTGATTTAGTCTTGGAATCTTTTGGGCCATGTTGGGTCATCCACATCCATCACTGTGGGTTGCATGAGCATGCTTGCAACTGGCTATCACTGCAAATCTTCTCTGTCTGTCCAGTGGGCCTTTCCATGAGGGATGGCAGACTCACTCCTCTGCTTGATGTAAACAAGAGCAGGAACAGCTGGGATGGTCTCCAAGTTGGACAGACTCAAGAAATCCAGCCCAGCCTCCTGCTCCTGTGCAGCACTGAATACCCAGCAAAGGGGGCTTTCCTACCTCACCTCAGGACCAGTTTCAGCAGTACTTTCAGCGGAGGGCTCTTGTGTGTTGACATTCCATATCATGAGACAATCAAGTTCACCTGCTTGGTATTGTTCTGAACTTCTCTGTAGAGATCACAGGATTACACAGAATCACAAAATATCCTAGGCTGGACGGGATCCACAAGGATCATTGAGCCATCACCCTCTTAAGTGAATGTCCTGTATGGAGACCAGCGACCTTGGTGTCATGAGCACCATGCTCCGACCAGCTGAAAAATGTAACAGCAACTCAGCTTCTTTCCACAGATTTCAGGGGCCTCCCTGTGTTTGACTTTTCATTGTCTGCAGGTACCAGATCCATCTTGGGGATCACTTTACTCCATCAATTAGTCTCACTGATTGAAAGGGACTAGTGCTAACTCTACTCAGCACAGAATTAAGTCTCTGGCCATGCACAGCCATGTAATTTAGGTCCTTCTCAGTACTTTCCTTACATATTAAACTTTAATAACCTTGGTGTGGCAGGAGTTCAAGTTCACTAGTTTTTAGTATCTTTCTGAATATCAATGTCCATTTTCAGTCCTGCTGCACAGGAAAATGTCTGGTGAAAAATGCTAAGGATTTCCAGTTGTAATTTCTAATGCATCAAACACCATCAGCTTTTCTCGACACCATCAGCTTTTCTCGGCAGCTTTTTAGTTTGCTCATTCATCCACATTTCATTAAGAAAATCTTCAATATAAATTTCGTTGTGTGTTTTATGAGAGTCATCTAAGATGAAATTTTGAAAATTTACAAACATCAATCCTGAAGTGTACCCAGGGGTCTCATTTGTCTGCATATTGAATGCTGCAAATAGTTTGTAAAAGCGCAGAAATGTTTGGAGTTGCACATGTGTCATTTATTGTGAGGCAGCAAGTAGGCAATTTAACAGAGGGTCACACACAGGCATGGAATCCATCCCTGCTGAGATTTTGCCCCTAAATAAAACACACACTGAGTTCCATAAATCACTTGCAGGATCTTTGCATAACAAGTGGTGGATGTTATGACTGAGGCCTGATAGGCAACATGAAGACAAATTGAACAACACCATGATGAAATTAACAATTAATTCTAGAGCAATCCTTTTAGAAGTGTTTCTTGTGCACTTAGTCCTAGACAGATTAGCAGGTAAAGAAACCCATTGAATATGTTTGCTTTTGTGAAAGAACAGGAAGTATGTGATTCAACCGAAATCCACAAAAGCTAAGGAAAACAAAACTTAAGTCAAATGAGGAGCTCTGTCCATAAAGCTGGAATTCAGATCTGCATTTGAACTGCCCTAAACTGAAAGGATTTTGGCACTCAGGTAATTTTAATTTGATACATATCCTGAAGGGAGATTTTTCTGCCCAATTTAAACATGCAGCTGGAGATTTAAATCTACACTCAGACAGGCAACTCATGGCCATTCTCACTATTAAACCTAATACTCTGTGATCACTTTTCATTTATAGATTACTGTCAGTATCTCTCACGCTACCAGATTCTGTGTTGAGATTGGACCACAGCAATATCTACATACATTATTCATGCGTTCTCCTATAGGCACCCAAAATCCAACATAGAACTAGAGATACCTTAAGCATTCTTTCTTTGTGTCTTAGGGATGCATGATAATCTTTTGGATCTCATATTTCAACAGCTATGATAACTTGTGTATCCCTGCAATACCTCCTATCAGGTAGATCCAACACAGAAGACTCGGAAGTATAGAGGGCTGCCAAACATGGTTACCAAGCCAAAAATCTGAACTTTCAACTGAAAACAGTAGATCTAAGTTTGACAATTGTCTATGATGATGAAAGTATGTCTCTTTCTTTCTATAAACTTGTTGATAATCTCAAATTAAACACTATTTTGTGTTCTTCTAAGTAAAAATGTAACACTTTTTAATAAAATATTTCATCAGACGTCACTGGACTTTTATTTGATGCATTTAAAAATAATATTAGAGAAGAAAAGACAACAATGAAACAAAGTTAGCTAATTTCTAATGTGTTGCAAACTGAAAGATGACTGTATTTTAACCATGATCCTGATTCTTAAATGGTGAATGAGGAAGCTTTGTTGTGAATTTTTTCATGCAATCCCAAATGGCTATAAGAATATAGACGTAAATTATTGCCCACACTGTACTTCAGAAAATAATAGGCAGACTAGAATTTTGTCCTAATAACATATTCCCCAGTAAATTCTGTTCAAAGCATCCCATTATTTAATGCAATCTATATGTAGATATTTTAAACATGAACATAGAAAGCAGCAGAGCCAATGAGGAGGTGAGAAATTGGATCAGCCTATGTTAGTGTTTGACAGGTTTTTCTCTCCTTATCTAGTCCTCTGCCCATTTTAGATCTTAAAGTAGATGCTATGGCTCATACACTAGTAGACTGCCCAACTATTTGTCCACGATTTGTGCAGGTCCCAACGATAAATTACCCATGAACTTCCTTTCTCTAAGTTCTAACCAGTTTGGAGCACCTTCATGCACTGGTGAGAAGTGAAACATGAAGGAGCATCTGGTGCTAACCATGTAGCTGTGATGCTGATGTACAGCACAGTTTTAACAACAATGTCACTTTACGATAAAACACATTAGTGGTAACTTTAAGAAATTCTGCCTACTGGAGCTCACAGTCTATAAATGATCTGGGAGTCCTTTCTGAAATAACCATTCCCTGCTTTTAGTGGTCCCTCAGATTATTTCTACTGTGAGTGAAAGCAGAACCAGGAAGTCTCAATAAATTTCATTTCTTATTTGATTTTCATTCAGAGATCGAAAGTCAAAAGGTAATGGACTAAAAAACTAGAATTGTGTCTTTTAACGATCCCGTGCTATTTGAAATTATATGTACAAATGAATAAATCAAGCAAAGTTTTCAGATTCAGGGCATCAGATTCCCTGACAACAGTCCTCTATTACCTGGCATGTTTAGTTAGTTATTTTAAAACCCATAGGGTTAGCTGTAGTTTCGATCAAATAGCACTACTCCAGATTCATGTTCATGGACTAAAGAATGGGAATTAGTCAACTTTCACTTACAAATCACATAAATGGTGTTTTGTTTGTTTGTTTGTTTAAATAAAACCAGTCTACCACTGAAAAAAATATTAACTTTTCTAAAATGCCCTTTAAAAATCCACAAACCTGAGGATGTGACCAGCCTCAACAAAACAAAACCCAGCATATGCCTCCTCAAAATGTATCTGAGTCACCCAAGTATTGCTAACTTGCTACTTGTTAATGGTTCCATTTGCTAGCATGGAGTTGGAGGGTGCTCTAATTTAACAGGGCAGAGGCAAAGGTTACATTAGCCTGGTGCGGGTAGACATGGAGCTCTCAGATAGAGTTGCTGGGAGCAGACAGAACTGAAAGGAGCACCTGGTCTGGACTCCCAGCAGTGCATTAGTTAGAAACAGGAGAGAGAAATAATTGCAGCACTAATGAGCCCCAGGTGAAAAGACTATTCAGCTAGACGTGGGCCTTTCTTTTTTTTTTTTGAAAATGAGAAAGTTTTGATTGATGACCCAAATTGTTTGGAATTCCTAATTGTTCATTGCAGTAAAACATAGCTTTTGTGCTCATTTAGAACTTGGGTTGCTCACTATTAAAAACCCACATAATGATTGAAAATGAAAAAAAATCCAGACACATACTGGAAGCCACTTGGTGAGATAAAGCTCTATATCATATCCTGTGTTTGCTGAGTGTTTATGAGTCAGAGGAGTGCAGTGGGATTCCTTGAGAGTTAAAAATGGCTTATTAAGCACTTAAAATACAAATTTTCATATAATTGCTTCTTCTGAGAGTTTGGATTCCTCTGTTTCCTTCAACCAAATTATTTTTAAGTGTGTCATTAAAATTGCTTTCGATAGCCACAAATATGTGTATTAAATTACTAATGTGTCAGTGTAGACAGCGTTACTCTGTCAAATTATCAGTCTACTCCACATGTTTATGTATGGTGTGATTTTCTGGCTAAAACCAATGGTTGCTATTCTTTGACATAATTTTATTCTTTTTGGTTAATTTTATGTACATTTTAGATTTGCTGGCAATAAAGAAAGGTGGAAAATAATCCAGCAGAGGAGACTGTGAGAATGGATTTTCATTCATGAAATAAGAAAAATGTCATATTTTTGTATCCTTATTCTTCAGTGCCATGTAGCTTTTGGCTGCTGAGAGGATCCATATTTGCTTAATTATGGGACAGACTTCAATTTTAATCACTGTGGTGGAAAATTGTGTAAATCTGTATTAATGGCTCAGCAGAGTCACAACAGGTCACTTCCACAGAACCAGAGCTATCCAGGTACATTTCTGGAACTGAGATCAGGATTTGGCCATGGGTTTGTTTTCCAATTTCCCCAGAGTGAAACAATCAAGCCAAGGCTAAAAATGGGCACTTGCTTCCTGCTCTTGCAAGAGCCTAGCTCTGGATCATTGAAATATTTTCCTGATATCAAAATACAGAATATTTCCCACTGTCCACTCTTGCTGACTTAAGGTGAACCATTTGCACCCTGTTAAACTTTGCTGAGAAAAATGTTTTTGACATACAGTGAAAGGGTTAAACATGAAAAAAAGATTTCTCATGAACTTTGGTTCCGGCCCAAATTGCATTTATTTCTTCTAACTCATATAATAATTTCACTGTCTATACTTTAGCACAGACAGAGAGCTTTTTTTGGTGGTGAAATGAACTAGAACTTATTCAATAAGGGGCTAATGTTGTCATTGCACAGTTCCTTAGTGCCATTGGGGTAAGGAGATATATAAGGGCTGCCTCTGAGCTGGTAGATGCCACAGCTCTATGATTCTGTTTCTATGATTCAGCTCTTGGCCAACGTTTTTTCAAAGCAGCTGTGAGTGGCAGTGGAATAATCATGGCAGAATTCACACCTGGGCAGTGACACCTCAGTGTCTGCTAGCACGAGGTGTCCCAGTGATAAAATAAATCAGTGGAGCCCATAATTGCTGTTGAAAATGAGGAAAAGCCTTAAAATCAGAAATGAAACCTGTGTGTGACTGGGCAGATGAGAATTAAATATCAGAGAATGTCCACAATGAAACATTTCCAGTGCGAGATTTAGCTCTTTTACTAACACCAGATCAAATCAATGGGAATAAGGTCAGGGAAATGCACTTTGCATTCATTGAGGATAATCCTTCACGATTCTTATAATAGACTGTATTCATTATGAGTGGTTTGAAAACAGACTATACAATTTTTAGATGGAAATATTAGAAAATGCACATGCTGATAAGGCACTTCAATTTAAATATGTCAGGGAGCTTAAATGAGCAAAATCAGAATTATGAACCATCTCTATAACACAAACCTTTCTGGTCTTCCCCACAGAACAGTGACCATACCAAGCTTTACTAGCTTATCCAGACTATGTCTTGCTTTAACCAAAAACTCAGCTGCCAGACAGCTGCAAAAGATCAAGCTCTTTTTTTTTCTTGACATTGAATTTGAAGGGTGAATCCAAAGGCCTAACAGATTCATTCCATTGCCAAGGTTTTGGAGGGTTTTTTTTGCCAGTTGATATAAGTACACATTGGATCTTCAGAAATTTCTCATTACCATAATGTCGGTCAGCCAAAATATAATCTGCTCAGCAGCAGAACTGTCACACACTTGCTCCATTTCTGCACCAGATGGATGGGTTCATAATAAATTCTCATCTTGGTCCCTGGACTGGAAAGCTCACATAAAAAATGACTTTTTAAAGGTTTTTTGTTTTTACGAGGTAGTTCATCCCAGTGAGTTTCTGGTTGTCTTGCACTTGGAACAAGAATGTACTTGTGTTCACAGAGTGTTCTTCCTCTCCCTACCCATGCAGAACAGGAGTTTGCTTTCCACTGCAGGCACTAAGATATAAGCCTGCATTTTGTAGGCTCTCTATATTCATCTGGCCGTTGCAGGAAAAATTTGCTTTTCCCAAGAATGCTTGTCTTTACTTATATCGAAGCTCATTCCCAAATTGTATTGTTTAAATCTTCAGCTTTGACTACATTGCAGCTGATGATTTTGTCTTTCTCATAACAACTTTGGATGAAAATCCTAGCAATGAGTCATCTGAACCAGATTTGCCCTTGCTAATTTACTGGCTGCTGTACAGAGCTGGTTGATGAAATGTTACTGATTCAGATGTTAATTAGAGGCAAATACAAAGTTAAGGATTTCTGGAAACAGGGATTTTATTTTTACATGGAAGAATCCTCACGCATATAACCAAAACCTTAGTTAAATTAAATCAGTTCTTCTTATACTACCAATTAAAAATTCATACTGATAAGTGTATCCTGTTAAAAGAATAATGCTCACATTTGGTTCACAATGATACTCCAGGGAACCAGCAGCAAACTGCATGCACGCTGCTGTGTCAGGGAATGTGGCACTTGAGCAATGAGATAGGAGATAATATAAGACTAATATAATTTAATATAAAAAATGATCCTATTAGAAGCATGATGAGATCTCAGCACCCCTGGAAATGAGGATATATATTTACACAGAGTAATGATATGGTCCTGGCAGCTATGTTATACATCTTAATTAGATTACCTATTGCAAGAAGAATATTGAAAATGTTTCCCTGAAGGATGACAAAGTGGCTAGCAGCTGGGTAAGTAAGTTCAAGCACCAATTTACATCAGAGGTGAATTTGGAGTTTTTTAACCTTTAGCTGCATGCATGAAAGTATGTTGAGCATTTGTAAGATCATTTCAAAATTTCCAGGTTCAGAAATTTGAAATAAAAATCGGGATAATTTTTTAAATAAAAACCACTTTTACTTTGCTTTCATTCATCTCTTTTTATGTTTTCTGCTTCTATAGAGAGAATATTTGACTAGAAAATCATGAAAGAGCTCTAAGATATAAAATTCAAGTGAATGGTTATGCAAGTACTGCTGTAATGGGAGTAAATGTTTCCGGGGTTTTTTTTGGTCAGAGCGAAAGAAAGTCAATTTCAGTTTCAGCAATGCTGAAACTTATTTTAACTTCAAATAAACCAATAGAATTGTAACTTAAATATATATATGTACATATATATAAATGCATAAATATGTGTTTGAGTGTATATATATGTGTGTGTATGTGTGTACCTCTGTGTGCACATCTAGGACAAATTTTTGAAATACAGGAACCCAAGTGAGTGCTGTTTAGGGATGTCAGAATGATATAACTGTTTTTATCCATGCATCTTCCCCCAGATAAAAGGCTGTATTTGTCACTGGGCTAAAAAACACTGTAAATGTGTATCACTAACACCACCCACTTCTTCATCAAGCTCCTCAGTGTTGTACTGTGGAGACATATCTCACACAACTAAAGGATACTATTTTCTCTAAAAATCCTGAAGGAAAAGTAGACCTAGACAAAACATCTGAGTTTTTTATAACTGTGGAATTTCTATACTGGGGGAGGGGAAAGAGCTTTGGCTGTGCACACTAAGCCCACTTATGTCTGAAAGTGTGTTTTCTTCATAATGAAGATAACTAGACCTCTAGTTGTTGTTTAATGCCTACATGAACATTTAAAATATAAACATTTTCAATAAACTCTATTTTTTAAAATCCAAAATGTAACTCATACATAGAGAACAAACTTTCACAAAAATAAATTAAGATCATAAAATTAGAAAGGACAGAGAAAAATATCATTTTAATATATAATTTCTCAAATGAAAAAAACTCACCCTACTCATACTTATTTTCACTGAGCAGCTAAAAACACTGTGATACAACTTTTCACATTAAGGAAAAACAAACAGTCACAGGGACTTCACAGATGGGTATTTGACAGTCCTTGTCTCAAAGACATGTACACAGGAAGCCTTAGATATCTGCCATGGACACAAGTGTCATTATTTTTCTCCTTAACAAGAGTTCACCTAATCAGGAGCAAGCTGAACAATCTTTTTTTTTCAAGTTGCTGTAAATAGAGGGGTCAGGGAGAAGGGCACGATTTTCCCTAAGCGCCTCCCTCCCTCCTTAACCTTGCCCCAGATTGCTGGGAGGTTTACAGGAGCTCTGGTTCTCCTCACACTCGACACAAGGAGTTGGATGCTCCCATTGCACATCTTATTATTACTCAGACTCGATTTTGCTGCAGATGCACAGTTATAACCAGGGAGATAAGATGGGAAATAATTGAGAGTACAACAGCTGCAGCCTCTGCCAGGGTACTCAAATTTCTTGTAACTAAGTCCCAGGAAAGACATTTTTCAGTCACTTGAAGATAACTGCTACAAATGTGATTCTCCCGGTTTGTCTGTTTGGAAGTCAATTTTTTAACCTTTTACTGATAAAAGTTCTTTAAAATTAGTGTCTGGTTCTGCTGAAGGTCACAGGAAGGGTGGACTAGTCTGTGAATGTAAGCATGTAAGCTCTGGGAGTTAACCAGCTGAAGGGCAGGTTTTCCAGGGGATGGCTTTAGCTAGAGTCCCAGCCCAAACAAAGAAACCATCAGAGCATGGGGAAGGAGAATGCCTTCCTCCAAAGCTGATGAGTGTAATTGTTACACTTAAAGATGAGTTTACTTTTTTGCCATGGATTTGATTATGCTGACTCTTATTAATCTAGCTGCAACAGATCTTGTTTGAGGGACTTCTGAGTGAAGCAGCAGTCATCTGCCTTTGCTGGGAGAAAGTGAGAAGAATTGGCAAAGGACGGAGGTCTTGCATTTTCAAGCCTTAATTTAACAGTGCAAGATGAACTCTGGACTTTCAAGTTTGGCCTTTATGAACAGAGTCACAATAAACTTCTCCTACACTACTTTTACTCCCATTCCTTTAGCACTAGTAAGAGAATTAATAGTTCTAAACTCCAAAGTGAATGTTTGGCTCCTGTAAACACTCTTTTTAAAGTACATGATGTTCATCATTCTGTGTTGCACTCCAGTGATTTCACAGTAAATATCCTTGGAGGCGAGTCTGAGAAACATTTGCTCACTGTATAAGTCAGAAATCTGAACCCTTTAACAACACATCTTTTACTTCCACATGTTTATTCTCTGACAAAAAAAAAATAGAGATGTATTAGGAGAAAGTATTCTGCTGGTCAGTTCAAAATGCAAAAATCTGTATTTGAAAGGGTTTTTGTATGGATTCTCTGCTCTAAAAACTTGTTCTACTCAGATACTTCCCATCCCAATACATCTAGTAAAGCATATCCTGGTGGGCTGAACTTTTTCAAATATAGACATAAAAATTAATTCAATGTGGAAATCCTGATGTCTTGCTATTTATTTTAACTAGATTGATATAAAAAATTATCAAACAGCACTATGAGAGAGAAGAATGAGAAAGCACCATGATATATTTAGAAGCTGTTTAGACTTCACTTCAACCAAGTATGAACTAATCTTATGAATATATACTGACCCTGCTTACACCTTATATCTCAAAAGGAAAAATGCTAATCTATTCACACTCCTTTATGCTGTTGGTCATCATTCAAAATAGTAATTTAATTTTTGATTTATTGGTTAATATTATTATTACTATTTAGGAAAAAAATATGAACTTAGTTTGGCTCATAAATTGGCCTGAAATTTTATCTGGTTCTAATTTCAATTATTAAATGTTGCAAAGTAAATATATTTTTATCACTACATTTGGCAGTGTAAAGAATTCCCAGTTAAAGCTGGAAGGAATCAGGGTAAAGAGATCAGTTAGGAATGCAGCAGTTTAATCTTAAGAGTATTTATATGAACTGGATGTTTAATATTACATTTTATAGTTAGTCAGTTTTGTGTGTAATGCAATGAAAACCTTTTATGATAGCCCATAGTAGTCTATGCATAGGGTGACTCAACAGACATATTCAAATGGTTTTGTTCTTATTGGTTTTGGGGATTTTTATGAGCATGTAAAGTGCTCATAACCCTTTTGGTTCTAACAAATGCAAACTCTTAACATCCAAGCCCTGAGTCTTGATAGAACATTTCTTAAATAAATGCACACTGCTAAAAGTCAAATGTCTAATAAAGTGAAAACTTCTCAGCCACATAAAGGATGGCCAGTTCTAAAGTGAAATGCCAAGACAAAGCCTATAATTTCTTGGCCTTAGTTTTTCAATCCCATGCCAACTACCTATTCAACAGCTGTCCTAGCTGTCTAGGACATATGTAGGATACTTGCATGGAACAGCTGGATAGATCAGAAATCTTAGCTATTTTTTTCCAGTTTTTTCACTTCAAGGATTATTGATCAACACACTAAGAATATGAAGCACACAAAGCAACAGTTTACCTTGATGGTCAGCCATGGACTGCAGAATCTTCTGGAGGACACTGAGGCAGTGCTAAAGATCAGCCTGCCTTGACAGAAAATCAGTGCATTTTTGCAAAATGACTGAAGACATCTGAAACTTTGTTCAGCACTTGTTTTCCTTCCCCTGCTCTGAAATGACATCACTTCATTCTTTGCACCTAACAGATAGGGCATATATTTAAAGATCAGTGGAAAAAATATCCTGCTACCTAGAATGGCCAAAGCCAAATCTAAGCTACATTATGCACAAGAAGTTGTAAGAAAGACACATGTGCGACCTCTGGAGCTCTCTTTTGAGATGGCCTGCTGTGTTCACTGAGCTTTTGTCTGACTCTGTCCAGGATCTGCTTAAATGAAACAAGTTACAGCAGTGAGGCCTCACTAGTCCTGCTTCTTCATCAACTGTTAGCACAAAATTTCTGTACTTGCATTTTTATTAAATTTAACACTCACATAATCTTGTTCTGCTAGTACCAGCCTTTCCATGGCATGAGATTACAATGCAATGCACCAGGGAAGAACAGCTAAGAACAAAACTTTTCAATTTACCTTAATACAAATTTTGTCACTCGTAAATGATCTGTGCCCTTCTGAACCTTTCCCTCCCCAAAACTAAGAACCACAGGTGTGCATGGCACTCTCCTCTGGAAAAAGGAGCAGAAGAGAAGGAAAGCATGTGGGGAAGGGAAGGGAAGTTCCGGGAAGGGAAGGGAAGGGAAGAGGAGAAAAGAAGAGAAGAGAAGAGAAGAGAAGAGAAGAGAAGAGAAGAGAAGAGAAGAGAAGAGAAGAGAAGAGAAGAGAAGAGAAGAGAAGAGAAGAGAAGAGAAGAGAAGAGAAGAGAAGAGAAGAGAAGAGAAGAGAAGAGAAGAGAAGAGAAGAGAAGAGAAGAGAAGAGAAGAGAAGAGAAGAGAAGAGAAGAGAAGAGAAGAGAAGAGAAGAGAAGAGAAGAGAAGAGAAGAGAAGAGAAGAGAAGAGAAGAGAAGAGAAGAGAAGAGAAGAGAAGAGAAGAGAAGAGAAGAGAAGAGAAGAGAAGAGAAGAGAAGAGAAGAGAAGAGAAGAGAAGAGAAGAGAAGAGAAGAGAAGAGAAGAGAAGAGAAGAGAAGAGAAGAGAAGAGAAGAGAAGAGAAGAGAAGAGAAGAGAAGAGAAGAGAAGAGAAGAGAAGAGAAGAGAAGAGAAGAGAAGAGAAGAGAAGAGAAGAGAAGAGAAGAGAAGAGAAGAGAAGAGAAATCTTCTATTGTGTTTGGCAGTAGCCCAGGAATATGTGGAGGAGGACACTCATCCCAGAATACACTTCAGGCACAGCCCCTAAATCTCAGTAAATTGTATCTGGGTTCTTATTTTTCTCAGTTGTAAAATAGGCTTAATTTTAAAGCATGACAAAAGGTCATTCATCATCTGCCAAAAAGCACTTAGTTATTGCAAGCCAATAAGAGAGTATGTGCAGAGTTATTGGGATGGATGATTTTATTAGTGTGCATTTTTTGCATTTTGTAAAGACATAAACCCTCAGCAGAATCTGGATCAAGCAATTTTTTCCAATCTAGTCAAGAGAATGGCTATGGCTCATTTCCCAGGGGCTTGAGGATCACACATCTGTAAGGGATACTACAATTCTCCAGACACTTCTTCTCAGCACAGTCCTTCAGGTTAACTTCCCTTCAGCACCTGCTGTAACAGCACTCAGAACCACTCTTGAGGGAGAATATCTGTGTAAGATGATGATTTCCTATATAAATATGTGGGAGCAATTCTGATTCTATAGTGCTTTTTATTTACACTTGTTAGGCAGGAAGAAGAGCTTCGAATTGGTGACTTTATTTCAACAAACTTTGTCACAATGGAAGACTTTGTAACATTTGTAACATGTAAAATGTAACATTTTACATGCAAATCCTTTTCAGACCATCTCTTTGTGTGGTCCTTCGGGACACAAATATCACAACAATCCCTTCCAGCTTCAAGACTGATGAATCTCATCTAGCACTCCTAAAACCCATCAGCTGTTTTGAGATTAATTTATTAGTCTTTTAGTAATTACTTATCTCTCAGAAACACACAGGACTTCTTGTTTACTCTGTGAACAAATCCAGAGGCATTGGTATGCCAGAAGTAAAATCATAGGTGAAAGCATAAGCAAAGCACTTTTACTTTACGCTAGAATTTTAATTTATTATTGCCTCTTTCTGATAGTTTGGCATCCTCTTTGTCCAGAGGCTATGAAACACTAATCAGAAATCTTTCCAAAAATTATCACCTACTAATATCTCAAATCAAAGTTTTACTGCAGTACATTCTGGAAATTAGGCCAGCTAACAAAGCCTTTTTTCATCATTTATTACTCTTCATCTATTTATTACTCTCATTTATTACTTAATTCATCATTTTATTACTCTGTCACTCCAGCGCCACTTAAGACTTTAAAATAGTTGTTGAGACTGCTAAGTTTATTGTACATTTGCACATCCATTACTCCTAGCTATCAGTACCAGGAGTTTGACTCTCTCAGCTGTGGTGAACCTGGGTGTCACCAATGAGCCAGTTCAGGTTTTCATGGTTTATCTGCCTTTCTCTGTGACCAGTAGGTAAAAGGAGAAAATTATTCTGATCCCTAATGATTCAGCTACTTCAGGACAAGTATTTTGCAGTCTCATCCTCTGCAAGCGATTTTGCTTTGCTTATCTGAGTAATATTGTCTAAAAGGGAGTCTCACAGATTTGTTTGAATGAACTTTTCAAAGCAGCTATCAGATAAGACGTATGAGTGACCATTTTCACTTTCAAAAGGATGTGTGGTCCAGCCCAAGGGGTTTCACTTTGAATGCTGGGCTGTGGATGCCCTCTTTAGGAGTCCAACCTTACTACAGTTGTTTATTGAGATGGCTGTAATGGCAGAATTATTCTTTCCCACTGGAGGTGTCTACAGATCAGATGCCTTTATCTAAGCTAGTGTTCTAGACTCCCATAATATTCAACATTGAGGGACTTAAAAGAAGTGATTGTTGCACTACAGTCAGCATTGGTGCAGCCTCAGTATGACTACTGCCTGCAGCTTGGGACCTGACAGCATGAGAAGGATAAAAAAATATTATAATGCTTCCAAAGCAGAGCAAAAGGGTGAACAAACTAGAGGCTTGGCTTATGAAGAGTGTCTGAGGATATTGGGTCTGCTCAGCTTAGAGGAGACTTAGAGGAGACCTCATTGTTGTCTGCAACACCCTCATGATGGGAAGCAGAGAGGTACCTGGTATCTGGTGATGGGACACAAGGGAATTCTTAAAGCTGCTCCAGGGGAAGTTCAAATTGGAAGTTTTTCACTGAGAAGGTGTTACTTGAAGAGGGTCCCCAGAAAAGTGGTCATGGCCCCAAGCTTGTTAGTGTTTGAACAGCACCCTTTTATCTAAGCCTTAACTTTTAGGTTGTCCTCTGTGGAGTCGGGAGCTGGACAGGATGGTCCTTTTGGTTCCCTTCCAATTCAGGATATTCCATGATCTTATAACTCTATGGCTGGCACTTTTAACACATGGTGAATTTCAGCCTAAAGTAAATGGTTAAAACAGGTTGTCCTTCTGCCCAAGAATTGCCTGTTTCTCTGCAATATAGAGCAAAAGAAAGGTACCTTGCAAGTCTGCATTGCAGAGTCTTCAAATCCAATTAGAATTATATTCATAGGGAGGTAGAGTTTGAGAGTTTGTGCAAGAGATTTGACTTTTTCCTTCAGTTTTCAGACTATTTTTTTTTTTTTTGTCGGGAAGTCCTCTTCTACCTACTCCTCATCTTGACACGGTTGGACATAAATGTGCACTGTTTCTTGACAGGATTTTCCATTTCTTGTAAAATATGCTTCAGCAGAATTCCAAGTAGAGGGTTTGTGATCAGCTCACAGTTGGTTTAAATTAGGGACTCACAGGTTAATCTGGATAATGATATATGTATTTATGATCTCGTGTCTGAGTTATCTAGAATATAGACTATCTAGTTGAAAGCAGGGAAATCAAGACTCAAGAACCTACAGAACAATATTTGGATAAGAGAATATAAGCAATATTGTCTAAAATATATGTAAAGTTACATCTAAAATGAAATTCTAAATTCTTGTTCACCTCTACTCCTGTTCATATCTGGACTGCTATCTGAAAGACTGGGTTTTGGGTATTCTTAGCTTAAAAGACATAAGTTCAGTTTGATTTCTTGTTTGTTTATTCTTTAATTTCATAGGCTGTAGCACTGATTGTTGCGTGAACATATTTATATTTTACAAAAATAAATGCTTCCCATATACTTTGAAACATCCTCAACCTCTTTCAGAAAATATTTTCTATTTTATGGCAAATACCTATGAGGATGACAGAGCACTTGAATAGGTTTCCCAGACAGCTTGTGAAGTTTTTTCTCTAGAGATATTCAAAACCACCTGGACACAATCCTGAGTGACATGCTCTAGGCTACCCTGCTTGATGACCTTCAGTGGTCCCTTCCAACCTTTCTAATTTTGTGATTCTGTGATTCTGTGATGCAATACAATTCTAAACATGGTTTTCACAGCTCACATATTAAGTCACAGCTTAACACCTATCTGATGGATTATGTTCAATGTTTAGGTATCTTTATTGATTTCGCAATATGTCAATTTTTTGTTCAATCTTTTTAATTGTAAGTATTTGACAAAAAATATTTCATCACTTGTAGTGACTTAATACAATCTTTTACTGGTTTCATACATCTTTTTGTTTTCCTTCTCAGAGTATTAGACCTATTTACTCTAAATACCATTTTGGAAAATGAAGATTGTTAAAAGTGCAAATATGAAAGCTTGAGGGAACTTGTGGAAAATGTTTTTGCTCTTGCAATCTTACAAGTGCAATATACTTCTATCAGAAGTTGTGGCTATGACTCTGCATCACTCCTGTATTCTGCAGTCACAGCACAGATGGTACAGCACTGTTCTCTGAACAGGGAGATACAATTTACTTCTCACACCACTTGCCTCTTTGATTGCTTGATTACAATTAAGACTTTCAAAGTGTATAATTAATAAAGTATAATACAAATTATACTTTCAAAGTGTATAATTCACCCTTAAAAGATTGTTTGGCCCAAAATTTGATAAGTAACATGCTGTCCAGGGAAGAGATATGCTTTATTTTCTATGAGATACAGGTCTGTGCAAAAGCAAACTAGGTATTTTTGTGTTTATACTTTCTGTTTCTCTCTACTAAAAAAAACCCAACTGTCTTTTTTTCAGCAACAGAGTACATGAATGAAAGTGAAATCCTTGTTTAAATGCTGAGAAGTTTAAAAAAAGATCAATAAGTTATATGCAAACTTGATACCGTTAGAACAGGTATAAAAACCAGAATTTTTGTGTGCATACAGATTTAATTATGATTCTTTAATGACTGACTGGTGCAGTGACTGTGCAATAACTATTGCTGCTTACAGAGATTTGAAATGGACACAACATAAGAATTTATGCACTGTTGGATATTCTCCCTCTTTAATGACTGGTTCAGTATTTAATTGAGAAAACACTGTTATTTTTAAGGCTGTTGCATGATAATGAAAAATTTAAGAAAGAACCAGTTAAATTGGACACTCAGATATCAGCTCCTCCTTGCTTCAGAGACGATTGGTCACGTCCATCTCTTTGGGACAAAGCTCCTCTTGCATGCTTTCAGTTACTTTTCCTACAAAGCCCTTAAGAATTTGCTTATTTCTTTGCTGAATCAGGCCCCCAATCTGTCCTTATCCCATCATATTCCCAGACTTGGGAGCAGTTAATTCATACATCAAATACAACATTTTTGCATACAAAACCAGATCTTTGCAGGTACTTTTATACCTCTGTGAATTTTCTTTGAAACAGGAAAATTATTTCCAGAATATTTTTTTTTCCCTTGAGATAATTATTTCTAATAGCTAGTGGCCTGAAGAATATGTAATTCATCAACATCATCCACCCTGTTCCCTTACAATTTCTTTCTGTTACCTGATACCCCTAGCTCCTGCTGTAGGAATCTTTCCTCTCAGTTCCTCTCTCACTGACTCTTCTCCTCTGTCATTCTCTGTTCTGCAACTACTTTCTTGGGTCTTGGCCAGCTTGCTCCCCTATGATCTTCTACTTTCTCTTTCATCCTCATCCCAGACTGACTCTGACTCTGTGACTGCAGATCCACTGACAGCTATTAAATACACAGCAATGCAAATCAAACCCCATGAGGAAAGCCAGCTAATTAGATACTGACTCCCTAGCTGGTACCAAGACTCAGTTTCTCTCATCAATCATCTCCAGGACTCTCCTGATTATTAACTCCTCTTGTGTATAGTGACTCTCCTCCATGCCCTCTTTGCACACTCTTCCTTCAACCTCTTATTAATTTGCTGAAATCTTCCTTTTGAACATTGGCAGATTCATGGATCCACTATTATTTTGAGCCAAGATGCAGAAGTTCAGCTTGATTTACCTTCAACCTTCTTTGGCCTGTTTTAAATCGACTGCTGCACTCTGCTTTCTCTATAGTTTCTCACTTTGGTGTTAAATCTTCCAGTCATTTGGAGATTTTCCCTTGTATTCCAGTGTTGTGAACTTTCTTCTACGTTTCAGGACGTTTGGTGAGCTTGTTTCTTCTTCCCCACACTTCTCCTGGTTTTGGCTAAAATGCTGTTTCATTCTGTTGCTTTGTCTATTTATTTCCATCAGTCCAGGCTCCCCAGGACAGAAGTTTGTTTCTCTTGTCTAACAAGGGGTCATACTCACCTAGAGCACAGGTGTGAACCAAAAGGGCTCAGTTTGTATTAGGCAGAGTCAAAGGCAGCTGCTGATGGGAGCTCTCAGCAAATTTCCCCAAACACAGCAATATCCTAAAGCCAGGACCTGCAGCTCTGTGGCCGCCAGGAGCCTCTCAGTTCTCACCTGGGGCAGATGTGCAGCCCTGGGTGACCCATGAAGGCTGTCCCAGGGCTAGTGGCACCAGGGTTTCAGTGCCTGTGGATCCAGGCTGGGCACACTGCAATATGTGCAGGTGCTCCACTGCAGATCTGCTGCAGGAACACTGGAGAATCCCACAGACCTGTGGGGGTTTCCTGAGCTGCTCACCAAAGCGTAACACACGGGCTCTGCATCTGGTTTCCCTCAGACCCAAGTTTTGCCAGTTCAGCAGTGAAAATAAAATGGACAGTTCCAGTAATGGCATGGCCTGGATTGAGCTACCAGGGAATGAAACACCACATTCATTTAGACTTAGGCATAGACTAAGTTTTAATTCCCTGGGAAACTGAGAAGCTGTTTTTTGTTTCCACCACAAGCAAAATACTATGATGCAAAACTTGTACACAACAGATAGATCACTTTTTGTGTGACTTTGATTGCCACTCCAAGTGTCAGTCACTGCATTTCTACTGTGTGCATTACAGTGCTGTAGAGTCATGGCATTTTCATTCCAAGAGTTACTGAAGAGCCTTTGTTTTTTATCTTTTCCACAATCTTCTTTTTTTACCTTTGTTCAGTGCAAGAAGCAGATATTGTGACACCGATGGACATTTAATGATGGCTGATGAATTCTGCTTGATATTACTATACAGTTGCTAATATACAAACTGTGTTAATGCTGGTAACAGTGTACAGCTTTTGACATATTCTTTATCAGACCAAAGGATAAGAATTAGGTCATTAACTCCCTTGAAAGTTAACAATAAAAAAATTCAAGAAAATAACCCTCCTGCTGAATATTCTCTCATTAGTCATTAGATAGGGCATTTGCTACCTTTAAGCTCACTATTATCAAAGACAACCTCAAAAAAGGTGAGATGTGGGCAGGGAATAGTCTGGGGGTATTTCACACAACAGTGGGTGAGCACTTCTGTGGGAGGGACTTCTGTTTAGCTGCTCTCAAGTTTAGCAGATTGCCAAGAAAATGAGCTATAGGTTGTACTATTTATCCCTGTTTTTGCTGATCCTGGGCAATACAAAAGGCTTCTCACTCACCTATTTAATGTTATGGGAAAATGAGGGACTTGAGACAGGAAAATTAGGTTCAGAATCTATTTTTTGTTTAAATCTGCATAAATTGAATGTGTCTGCAGCTGCCAAAATTGGATTGCAGTGTATTAGCAGGACATATTCCAAGAGTAGACTAAGTATACAAAATCCAGAACAGGATACAAGAACCACTGAAACTGTACTTGTTAAAAAGGCTTGCCTTTATTTCAATACCACTTTTCCTTATTTTCTCCATCAGGATATAAATAAGAACCATCCAATGCTGAAAAAAATCTTGACAGCTAGTTTTAATGCAGTGTATGAAATGTGTATTTTCTTAATATATAAGTGCATTTCCTGGGGTACGAAGTTCTTATTTCCCAGTCACTGAAATCTATCTCTGTATTGTATGAGGCCAAGTTACACAATGAGCTTAGTTACACTAACCTTAATCAGTAAAGCACAAATAAAACTGTTCTTAAGATTTGATGCTTACATCACTAAAGTAAGCAAAAAGCACAGAGGAAAATAAAATGGCGCAATATAACAAAGGAAACAGAAGACAAGAATTATGCAAGGATTATACACACAAGGATTTTGCAAAAGCAGAACAAAGAGGAAAATGAAATAGCCCATGATTTCTCACTCTCTCTTTCTATCCCTTCATCTTCTTTTAAAAACCAGGAACAAATAAATATGTGTCTTTCCTCCTACCTTGTAGAAAGTCAGTTCTCTTTCTTCTTTTTCCTTGTGAAAAAAAAATTGAAGAACTAAGGAGAGAGATAAAGGAAAACAACAGACTCAAAACATTTATATCTTTTTTCATAAGAACAGAAGAAAGCAACAGCATAATTGTGTTTAGCTAAGATAAGCATTAAATTTTCTTCATTTACTACACTTCTCAAGCTCTCAGGAAGTTTTTGGGCTCAATGCTCAGGTTCTTGGGGGACTGAAAACCCAGAGCCATTCTGGTTGATAAAAGCTTGCAAACTCCAGCCTTATATGGCTCTGTGTGCAGTTCGAACATTCCTTGCTGGGATTTTTTTCTTCATTCTGGTTCCACATGTATACATTACAAAAACTAGAAAAAGAGGATATCATTAGTTTTAGCATCACTGGAAAGAGTTTTATTAGGGCTGCATGGCTTGCAGAAAGCAGCCAAAAACCACAGGGAAGCTTACTAGAGAAACTAACTCGTGTTAGGTAATTAGCATGGGCCCACGGAAGCCTACAGAGAGATTACTACTGACTAGAGCTTCAGAAAAACCCCAGTTGGATCAGAGTGGAAATTAATTAATCTGTGTTTTTCTTGATTCATTTTTCATGCTCAGGCATAGCCTCCCAGCAGTTTACAAGCTAGCTCTGGAAACTTCCCATCCCACCATTGTTTTGGAAAGTTTTGGGTTTGCTGTGGAATATTTAAGAACTTTGTGTCCTTGGCAGTATCGTTCAAGTGACAGAGGCATGTCACAGAGTTGTGCCTCTTCAAGAGTCACTTGTACAGAAAGTGAACCAGGATCATACATATAATCACACATCTAATCTTCATGAGCTTGTCTCATAGCAATGTACTAGATGACTGCTTTGAATGTGATTTAGCCCTTTTTTAACTAAAGCTTAACAATCCGAGACCAAAATATCTACCAAATAGTTTCCACAATTCCTATATTTATCAGCTTTGATGCAGAATTATTTTTCATTATAACATGAACACATGAGCTGTGTCTTTAAATAGAAAAAAAAAAAGAAAACCCTACATCAAGGTTATCAAAACAATGCTTTTCAGGAAGTTTGGACAATTTTACTTAGGAAGTCAGTAGCCTTTACAGTTTAAAACCATGATTTTCCTAATATCTTACAGTCAACCTAGGAGGAAAAATCTGTCTATGAAAATTTTTGTAGAATTTAGATAACTATTAAAAAAATAAAATCTTCATAGCAATGAAAGCATTAAGCTTATAGTAAAGACAAACTGGGAAAATGCAATTCTGTCAGCAATTATTGAAGTGTTCAGGATTCCCCAAAAGAAATCCACTACACTGTTATAGAGACTAAGTAACATTTCAAAGTGGTTTTAATTAGATTTTGTACTTAACCTCTTCTGTGATCAGTTCTTTGTAAATCCCTTTTATTTCCTGCTACCATGCTGTGATACTGCTTTCTTACAAATGAAAGACTAAGTAAACCAGCTGTGCTGAAGATGTGATTGATTAGGGAATAGTTTACTATGAATTATGGATTTGTTAAAGGAAAGTGGTTTATACCTGTGTTATACCTTGATTCCAGTGTTTGAAGCAAGGATTTAAAGCCTTCCCTTTAACCAGGTTCTGTGACTTCGTGAACTTTCAGCCTATAGGAAATACATGGCTGATCTCAGGGTGGGGTACTTTCAAAAATGTTCACAGCCAGTTTGGGTGGGACTTTGAGCAACCTGGTCTAGCTGGTGTCCCTGCCCCTGGCAAGGGGGGTGGAACTACATGATCTTTAAGGTCCCTTCTGACCCAAATTATTCTGTGATTCTATAGTGATGGACACAGAGAGGCAGATGATACCAGCAAAACTAATCCACTGCAAACTGACTCTAACCCTCTAGCAGGACCATGACAAAACCAATCAAAGCAATGGACAAAACAGGTCATTACATAAAAGAGATCTATGGGTCTATATAGTTTGAAATATCTGGATTTTTTTACTCAGTTCAACTTATCAAGAAAAAATCTCGACATTTCCTTTTGTCATTACTGACATTGGAAAAGAAGAAAACAACCTGCAGCATAATGTGGCTGAACCATTCAGTTTTTGTTCAGCTTGGTTGGAAAGAGCCCTTAGGCTATGTCTATTTTAGTAAATTAAACATTCTAGTGAATTAATAGCTTTAGAAAGTCTTCCCAAGAAGTCAAACTCAACAGATGATGTGGTTAAAGGGTTACAGGAATGGTTCTAGACTGGACCAAAGATCATTCCCTCAGACGACTCCCTGGCATCACTTGGGAAGATTTGCAGGTCATGGGCACTTCCTGGTAGGCACCCGCATAAGACTGGCCTGTTTTGAAGAATGAGAGGGTTTAATAGCATGGACACAGGTTAGTCTGTGCTAGTTGGCTTCACAGAAAGAATATTTTTGTGCAATTCCCTATGATAATTAATGTCTTAGAATTTTTTAGTCTTGAAAACATCTAAGTTCTTGAAATGCAGATGACCTGACAGGGATGTGATGTCTCCAACAGGTCCATGCCAAGTCACAGCTCAGATCTCTCCTCTTATCTCTCTCCATCTGTGACAGCAGTAGTGCCAAGTGGAGATTTGTGTATTCAGTTCCTGGCCTTCCTATTTTATATCCAGGAGGGGATTCCAACATGTGACAATTCAGAAGCTCATTCTCCCCTTCACAACTCCATAACTGCAAACCTGATGTGTTATTTTCATATCTTGTTTAGTCAAAAGATGTTTTCTGCTAGTGCTTGGCAAAGGTTTCAAGGTGTCTGGGTGACTGAGCTGCCCTGTACCTGCAGCGTGAAGATCCCCAGGAGTCCTTCCTGCAGTTGCTCAGCTGTTCCTGGCTTAGCTCCTGTAGGTCCCTTTTCAAGTCAGTCTTTTCCCAGCTACTGTTTCCTGGAATCCCTGCGGCTGCAGCAGCTGTTCACTTTTCTTCATCTCCCTTTTCTGGGAGAGGTTTGGCCTTCCCACCAGCTGCCCTCTCTCGTTCCCTGAGCTGTTCAAGTCCGAACCCCGCACCCTTATCTCTTCCCAATTTGTTCCTGCAACCATTTGCCAAGCCCGGTCACTTCCCTCCACAGCCAGTCAGGAGGGAGCTGGCTCTGCCTTTGTAGCTCACTCAACACCTTTGGAACACCACCACCCCCCTGCCTGTGCAGAGAAGAATCCCAGCCAAAGTTCTACGTGGTCTTGTCCAACATTACGCACTTGTCCAGAGCATTTTGTTTCAGCAGAAAATCCAACTGAGAGAAAGTACAGCTATGCAAGAAATGTTGAAAAACAATTTCTCTCTTTTGCATAAAAATTCAAGTTAAAAATGCAGTTTTGCTGGTCTAAAATGTCTTGGGGGAAATATAAACTGCTCTAATAAGAAATACACCCATTTTTGCTAGCAGTACTCTGCATACAATCAGAGATTAGAAGTGTGAAATTATGTTAATTTTTATAATTTTTAATTAAAGCATAATTAATACAGATTCTGTGAAACTGTTATGTTGCAATAAGATACCTCTTGCAAACTCAGTCAAAAAATCCAGTCAACTTAGTTTTTGAGTACAGCTACAGAAACAAAGTCATGGGGAATATCTCATAAAGCTGTTTTTACAAAAACAAAAATATGTTATCCAAGAAAGAATTTTTTGCCTACAGCTATTTCAGGATGGAGTTATGGTTTTATCTAAAACAACACTTTTTAATATGAATGCTTAATTCTATTTTATACTTATTTTTTTCATTTGAGGTGTTTGTTTATTTAAAATTTTGCCCCATTTTAGAATATTTTTTGCTGTAGTGATTTGTAACTTCAATAAATGGATCATATTAATTGTCAGTTGACCTCCCTGCAAAGGCACTGTACCCAGGTTTCCTAATACTGTCTTCCAATACGAGAGAAAACAAACTGCATACAGATCTGAAGTAAAAAAAGAGTTTGCTAAACTCTGGATTTAAGAAAAAAAAAGGATCTTTTAGTCTTCGCAGAATGTATGCAGTAAGGAACATTTACATTCCCTTCATAGGTAAATTTTTAGAAGAGGTACAACTTCCTGCTAAGGGCCATTTATAATTGAAGGATTCCTGAAATTAAACAGTTAGATGCAATAACATTTGTTCAAAGTTGAGAAAGAAATGGCATTTTGCCACATTCTTAAGATCATGTAATTGAGTGAAATCTGGAATTTAATACCTCAGCAGATGAGAAGTTCAAGGATGACCCTGTTTTACAAAAGCCCAGTTGGAACGCATAAAGCCATCTGATTTTGAGTTTTCATGTGAAACATTTTAGAGCAGCAGGATTAATGAATGTATGAGAATGTGTCCTTGGATTAGAATGCATTCCTTTAGAATGAGAATAAGAAATATGAGAAATATTAAAAAGAAAACAAATGCAGCATTGTTAATTTCTTGCTATGTGACTGAAACACTTGTAACTAAGTGTCTATAATATGACTTCAGTAGTGGCTCATTTTCTCACAATGCACCTGCATGTCTTGGAAACAGTTGTAAACAGTACATGATTCTGCTAAGAGACAGAGCCCATAAACTGCCATTAAACTCTGCTTAGTCTTCTGTAAGTGCTGGTAGATTCCTCTTCTGGAACTAACAAGATAATAAATATAAGTCTTCTCACGTTTCTAGTTTAGACCACAGCATTTTCTATATAAGAACAGACCTTTGTAAGGAGATGAAAAATGTCATTTAAAGGCATGTGGGATAGTCACAAAACCCTGTATTTAGGGAACAAATTGGAACTTTGGGTTAAATGAACGCTAGCATCACATCTGCCCCACAGATCTTTATCTCCACCTTACATTCCTTCGCTCAGTTAATATAATACCTGGTAAGCACTGGAGTTGGTGAAAAATATTTTAAATCACTACTACATTTGTTAAAACAAAACAAAAAAAAAAAAAAGAAAAAAAAAAAGAAAGAAAGAAAGAAAAAGAAAAATCTAAGCCAAGGCAAAATTTTCTGAATTGTGAACTTGATTTAAATTCACAGTTCGCTTCAAAGTGTCCCAGCTGTTCTATTAGATAATTCCTTGGCTAAAGATCACTCTGTTAATAAGAATGAAAATGTTCACACTCTCTAATGACAAAGCATAACTACTGAAGAAAGTGAATTATTGCAAGCATTCAAGATGCCCATGATGCTAACTTTTTCCCATTACATTATCTGTATCCTGAGCCAGAAAACAAACCATAACATGTTGGGTTCAGTACTTTAGCAGTTTATATAAAAAAGAGGGCAGTGTCCGAAGTAACAGCAAAAAAACTTCTGCTGATTCCAGAAAATAGATGCTCTCTAAAGAGTGGAGGGCTGGACACTGCATTCCTCTAAAACTTGCAGGATGTATTTACTGCCTCTTGTAATTGTCATAGGTCTGACCCTTCTGGAGTTTTTTCACTAAAGCAAAGTTCACTTTACTAAAATACTTTATCAAATGGGAAACATCCCAGATCTCAAAATTCACTTCTTTGGAAAGACACTACAAACACCTACATAGTGGGAAGCACAGGAGGAGTTATGGCATCATTGGCGGTCCATGACAAAAACACAGGTGGGTGTGTTGATAAACATGTTCAAGCCGCAGCTGCTGCTGGTTCTGATGGGAAAAATGCTCTTCTGGGGATTAGGAATATACTGTAATCATGCCAGCCAAAACATGCATGACAGTTGAAAAGGAAAAGAGAGCAGCTATATAAATGGCCGTGGTAACCTAAGTGCTCCCTTTTAAATTTGCAAAAGAAATACCTTCTTTAAGATTTTTTTCTCTTTCCAATGTCTTCATAAGAACATGAAGAATAATTACAGTAAATTGTAAATTATTTTTTAGTAACTTGCTGGAAAATTATTTTAGGCCTGCTGGGATTTAATTCACAAAGTAGCCTGAACTCCTGCAGAGCAGAAAAAGGTACCCCTTTTTCCATTAGACTACTCAGGGAGTAAGGGCTGCTCATCCTGAGAAAGGACACCAGGGTCTATTCTGGGGCAATGAGAGATGAAGCATGCACTTGTTATTCTTTTACCACAGAAGACATTTCATACCACATATGATATGCATGGCTGACACAGAGTAATACTATATCTACATTTTTCAGGCAGACGGAGTAGTTGATGTGTCCTTTTCCAGGGCAGATGTTTTCCAGATATGCTATTGTCAGTCATTAAGATAGTAAGTAAGACTTGTTTGAGTTATGGTATGGTAAATACTACATATGCCAGCTCATCCGTAAAATACTATGGATTTCTTAGATAATTCTCCTTTTGGCCAGTTTTAATCATTTCAGTATGATAGTTTCCTTATGAACTCAGCACAACTTTTACATATACCAGTGGCAGTATAAGTACTACATGAGAAACAAACTGACTGAATTTTTTAAAAATTTTTGAGTAAATGTATCTATTCTCTCCTGTAACTGATCATCGTCCTTCACTTATGTCAGAAGAAATGGAGAAAGCTGCAATATTTTAATACCTTAATTGCATTATCACCAAGGATGAAATGGTGCAATTAATACAAATATATTGTGCAGTCTAACACAGTGTGCTTTCTTTTGCTGTCTTTTCCACAATAATGACTGCAGAACCATCTTAGTGGCTTCTTTTTTATTATTTGATTTTATTTTGGGAATGTTGAACCTGTTTCTGGATAGATTCTCCAATTTGCTACGCTGGTGCAAACGTTTCTGCTCCACAGAAATGTAAAATTCCTGCTCTATATGATGGCTCAGTTGTCCCAAATGAGGCAAAACTCAAATTTCCAAACTACATCACTGAATTTACAACCTCTGTGTTGCATCTAGAGTGCAAACAGATAAAAGTGGTTGTCATCCCTGGGCCTAAGGAAGGCTTGGGTAGCTGGAACACACCAAGTCTTCAGCATAGTTCTGTAGCCTCAGCTCTGAATCTGCACAACAGGATGCAGACACAACAGGATGTGTGCATGTTGCTGGAATGAATTTAAACTCTTTTTCTGTTTTTTCCAGAGGGAGGTTAAATGATTCAGTCTGTATCAGGGCTGGATAGAATATTAAAGCTGCAAGTGCATAACAACCTGTCACAGATAAAGAAATGTGAAATTAAATCCAGAGCCCCAGGCTGAATGCATTTGCTTCCATCAAACCCGAGGAGCTGGCACTTGGGACAATTTCAAGGAGCGATTCAAGCCTTTCTGCTCCAAATGCCACTCCTTCTGCAGGACAGTAGTGCATGACTATGACCCAAAAGCTGAACCGCCAGCATTCTCCTGGAAAGCCATGAGGAGTGGCTACAGAATATCTCCCTCCCTCCTTCCTCCCTCCCTTTCAGCCTGTAGGAGGTGACCAGTGGCCCAGAACACTGCCTGAGTTGGCTTCCCTGTCTTGATATTTCCCTCTTGTCAGAGCTGGTCAGTCTTTTTCTGAAATGGCTGTCCCCATATTGAAGGGTGGTCCTTTGTCTGGCAGGTTTTATAGCTCTTTCTAGGTTAGATCACATTCAGATAGAGCTTACTGCATGAAATATGGGGTGCTTTCTATCTCTTCTGAAAATTGTCTCCAGAGTAGTTACCTCTGCAGTCACCCACTATATCCATGTAGTCACCATCAGATCTTTGTAGAATCAATGAAGACAATACAAACATTCAAGAGTCAGTCAGCTTGCCTATTTTAGCTACAGGTTTTAGGAGGAAATCAGTAATCTAAATGCAAGGCAAGGTTTATTATGCCCCAGAAAAGGCTGAAAGCACCATAAACTATTTTCTAGTTCACTGTTCCTCCCTTTAATTACTTCTGTTCTTCAGAAGTCTTGAATTGGTTCCTTCTTCCAATGGTTTTTGCTCTTTCTTTTCTACTTCCTGAGCTTCTGTCCCCATCTGGTATTATCAGCCTTCCTACAAATTGTCCTTGAGCCCTCCTACCTTAGAGCAATTGCTCCCAACCTCTCACATATTCATTATTTCTCTCTCCTTTCCCCATGTCCCAGAACTCTTTTTCACCAGGTCTTCCAACTGCATTTGAAGAGACTTTCAGGTGGTCCTGCTACCCCTGTGGTGTCAACAGTTAAAAAAATAAAATCTCCTCCTCACTATTTCTGTGATTGGGCTCTTTATAATGACATGAAGTATTCTAGAGGCTTCAAATAGTTTCTGGGATTCCTCCTCCACTGAAGACTGGGTTTCTTGACTCAGTTTTAGGCACGTTTCTTTGTCCTTTTTCATGCTAAAATGAGTATTCTAGACATGATCATGGGCTGTTCACACAGCTAAAACACCTCTGCTAATCCAGTTTAGAACACATCTTGCTTTCCCAGTTTTGTCTCACCCTTGCTGGATACCTTTTCTTTGACAAACAAAAAGAAAAAATTGCCAAATTAGTCAAGAGCCATTTACTAAGTATTACTAAGTACATTTGTGTTCACATGGTAGCCATGTCTTTAAGCTAATTAGGCAACTTAGGCTTCATTTCATATTTAGTGGCTCACTCCGTGAGAGGGAACAACAGCATCTTGCCCCAGTTTCCAGGCAGCAGAGGCTCATCCTCCCTAAATCCTGTCAGGGAATGAAATATTTTAGCATTAGTGGTTTTGTGGGTGTTTTGTTGTTGTTGTTTTTGTTGTCATTTGTTGGCTGATTGTTTTTGTCAGAAGATATTATTAGCCTTGTTCTCCTCAGTCAAAGCTGTTGGATAGTCTTTACCTTGCTCTGCTTTAGTAAGAAGTGGATTTTTTTACATGATCACGCTAATATTACACTGTTCTCTAGAACTACATTTTCATACACTGTCATGGAAGAAATACTGAGCTAGACCATCTTCCTCCAGTTACTGGGTTGAACCCAGGAGAGTACTTGTATGGTCTGGCCATATGCAGGTCTTCAAGCAGCATCGAAGGAAAAATATTTTTTAGAAAGCTGTAGTGTGATTTAATATTTCTAATGGTTTGCTCCTTTCCCCCTACTTTGTTAGTTTAGTCCCAGTTGTCCCTCCCACCCAATCATCAATCTCCTCTGTGGCCCACCCCTTGGTCCCAAAAGTTCCTTGTTCCTCCGCCCATTAAGTTGTCAATCCCACTTTGTACCAGCTGTTTTCTCTAGAAAGTTCGTCACTCCTCAAAGCCCTATTGGTTAATCTAATCTATTCTCCTCCCTTTGCATTCCCCATTGGTTTATACATTGTAAATCCTGNCCCCCCCACCGCCAAAACCTTCCCTGGTGCATAAATATGTGCACACCGCATGTTCTAGGTCTTTTGTTTCTGAGTCTTTCACTGGAGTAAAATCCTTTGGCAACCACACAGCAGATATCTCTCTGTTTCTTGCCCCTGCCCTTGAAGCATTCCAGCTCATGCTATAGAGCATTATTGCCCTACAGTTGCATCCCAGATTGTGTGGCTGAGGTCAGCCCACTCTTGGAGATGGTGCTGGGAGCTGGTCTGGCTGAAGAAATCGGGCACCATATCACTGGTTGAAGCTGTTGCTATAACGTTTTTGTCCTCCTGGACAACCAGCAAATATGTTTTTTGCAGTCCTTGATGACTTGATGTTCTCCAGGCGGATCACTACATCTGCCTGTGAGGAAGAGCTCAGTTTGCCAGCAAACCGCACCAGGTCTTTGTCAGAAAGTCACATTTGTGACTCGTAGGCACTCCTATGCTTTCTCTCAGTCATGAGCAGATAAATCCACACACAAAATGTGTGATACCTGTAGGGTTTCAAAATCTGCAGCACAAATTATTTTGAAGTTTCTATTTAGAAAATCACTTTCTAATGCAACAGCTCTGAGTGAGGTGCCCTGGCCACCTGGAGTCCATGAAGTGTTTGTAGGACATTTTTTAATGTGGCCATTTTGTACTGTACTGTGGATAAATTTTATTATGTGGCCATTCCCACTCCCAAGATCTCACTTCATGAATGAGTTTATGGAATCTCTGCTCTAACTTTTACTTCACAGGAGCTTCAATAATAAAAGTTTCTGCACAACACATATTCAAACTGATTGCAGCTCTTTTAATATACAAACATATATGTCTAATTTGTTAGGGATGCTGTACATAACAGATTAAATATGTTTGTTTTCATGTGTATGTATTTACAAGTGCAATAATCAAGAAACGAGTAACAAAAGTTTGGTGAAAAGAAGTTGGGTTTATGAAGAATCAAAATCATATACTCACTGTAATTTACATGTTCAAGTCTGAAAACAAAATCTAAGCTTAGTTATCACAGTAGTCTTCCTTCCTCACTCTTGTTGCCATAACACACATCTGGCAGACAGGTGTAGGTTCTCAAAATCTGTATTTTCTCAACATGTCTCAGATCAATCTCTAAGGATTTTTAATCACTGTCAGTGTAGTCAGGCTCCATATAATTCTCAATAAAAAATGTTAAGCTTATTATTTGTTTTTCAGGTCAGCTTTGAAGAGTGTTCAATACACTGAACTTAGGCAATGCCTCTGCCTCCTGCTGCATCAATAACATATCTTCAGAGTAAACACTAGATGGTGGAAAAGTTAAGTGCAGATTAGGAAGTATTACAGGTGCCCAAGCATATTAGTTTTCCTCTGCATTATTTATTTATATGTCAAATTAAATTATCATGATAATAGATTTTGCATGCAAAATTACCACTTGACTATTCTGGTTTCCCCCACAAACTCTTGCTGTTACTTTCATGTACTCTTCAGTATTAGGTATGATACAGAGTGAAGTTTTATCACTGATTTTCATAATCAGGACATAATTTCTAGGCTGTATATAATTCTAGCAGACACAAGGAGGAATAGCTTTAGGAGGAATAGCTCATTCTGTAGAAAAACATAGTCTGCCACATTTTCTTCTGGCAGGAGAAATCACTGGAGTTCAAATTATGGGAATTTCCATAGAATAAATGTAGTAGGGTGAAAAAGTAGATCCATAATTATAATGATGAAAAGTAGGTACATTGTAGAAAAAAAATTAAATGTTGGACTTTTACTTAGTTATATTATTTACTTAGTCATTAATACTTACATTACTTAATATTATTGTATTTACTTAGTTATATTATTCTATGTTCTTCTAAAGAGACTACTCAGAGTGCAGGAGGGTTTTTATCCATGTAGTCACTCTCTTTGCACGTGACTATTCATGTAGTCATTTTATCCATGTAGTCACTCTCTTCGTATGTGACTTATGCATGTGACAACACTGAAAACTGCAAGTATAATAATGTGCCTGTAGGAGGAGGTATCAGTGTACAGAAGATTTTAATGAAGTGGGTTTGTGTGGAAATCCAGAACATATGGAGGCTCAGTGAAAATCATGTGCAGCTTGAAGTTTAATTGAGCTCATTAATACTCTTTTCTAATGTTCAGCACTTTCAGCTGTTCACAGTGCACAGCTCAGGTGTATCAAAGAGATAAACTTTAGCTAAACAATCACGTTACCAGAGTGAAATCATCTAGTGAAATCTGGAAGCTAATGGTGCTAAAGAGACAGGTCACACACAGCCAGGCTTTGTACCATACAGCACCAGTGATAAAACTTAGATCATACCCATTGATATTATGCCTATAGGATATTTTCCATGTAAGAATTAACAAATTGTACTAACCTTTAAAGATCTCTATATGGTTGGTCAGTCTTTTATCATTATTTTGCTCTACTTACGATACATCTGGAGCAAGTCTGAGATAAAGTTACCTATAATCATCTCTCTATAAAAACAAAAATGCATTTTATTTCACTGCAACAGGATAACCTGCTGTATTATTTTCCCAATTTAACATTTCCCTAAGCTGCTAGTAGCAGGTGTTTAATCAATTGGTGCAGAGGTGTAACTCGAGAGATTTCTCTGACTGACAGATCTTGGATCTATCTTAAACTTTCATTTTTTGTTGTCCCATAAATTACTGATATTCCAGAGTATTCCTACAGTATGTACAACTACTATGTCACATCCTCTCTAGCATTTATAGACTCTCCTTTTTTATCTTTTTCCAAGCTTGTATCTCATGAGATACAATTAATACATTTTCCTTAATGGTACCACAAACAGAAAAGCTCTTGGTCATCTTCCAAATTTTTCCCTGTTGTGCTAAGGTAATATCTACTTTTATGTCCTTTCCCATTTCTTCATAATGAGAGAAATAATAGCCTTGTTTTCTAGCTTCATTACAATTCTTTACAAAGAGAAGAGATCAAGCCCTTTAGGATGGTCTTTCCTCTCTTTTGAGTTTCTGTCCTTTTTGCATTAGGCTAAGTATTATAAATTGGAAATATAGTCCAAACTGGTGTATTAATAAGTCCCATGAGTGCTTTAATGGATCATTACAGAATAATTGGCCAGCAACTGAATGTTCTTTTTTTTTACCTGAGTGCTGAATTTGATAAATTTACAAAAAATTCTAGATTGTTTTTTACGACTGTAAGCAAAGAAGTAAAGGACCTACCAGTTCTATGTAATAAATTTCACTGTAGGTGCTGAAACACCTGTTACAGCTGCTGTATTTTACCACTGTAAGACATAAAAAGGGAGAAAAGTCTGATGTTTGCCTACAGCAGCACTGCTGGTCTGTACCAGCCTCGGTCCAACACTCTCAGAGCAGGGCAGTCAGCAGCAGCCACTGTGACAGAAGCTGCTCTGCTCTCATCTTACTGGGTTGATTTTAAGGAAAAGGAAGCTGAGAAAGTGTTTAAAGCACTGAGATCATAGTATAAAAAGGATGATTAAAGCATTAGCAGACTGTAATGAACTGTGCAACAAAAGTTTGCAGTGTCTCTTGGCAGTACTTTCTAAGACACTGATGAGAAAATACTAACACTGTTGAACAAACAAAACTGACATCTGAAACATAAGCATAGATATGAGGGTGTTCCCTTTGCTGAGAAAAAGGTTGTATCTGCTTAAGAATTAGTTACTGCTCACACAGAAAAATGTAGCAATTGTCACAAAGGTTGGAGGAATCATTGCAAATCATTTTGAACTTCATTGAAAGATCAAGCCAGGAGAACAGTGCTTCAGTGCCATGTGAGATTGATATTCCAAAAGCTGTCAAGCACCAAATAAGCAAGGCACATAAAGAATTAAGAGTTAAATAGAGAGTTCTTATACTAGTGTGCAACTTACTTGGCAGAAACATCACCTAAAGGCAAAAAAATTTCTGTTTACACCTGTACTAATTAGGTAAAATACTTTGTACAAGCAACAAAGCTGCAATTGATTAATAGGCATTCAAATATATACACATAATCTTAACTCCATAATCCTGATGTGCCTCCTAAAACCAATAAAGAATACTTCTGAGCCAAAGAACTTAAGAGCTATATTTTTATTTTATTAATGTTATTATTCATGTGGTTAGTGTATTTTAAGCTGCCTATCAACCTCTGTTGCAGTCTTTTGTCCCTGAGGAAAAGTCATGCAATGGTTACATGGTGAATATTTCTAACACAATGTGTATGAGTTTGGGGCTGGTCATGTTGCACTAGATGTATGTGTAGTCCTGACAGAAACATAAGACACTATACACATTAAAAAGGCTTCTTGCCAAAAAATATAACGAAATAATATAATATAACAAAATAAAAGACCAGCGTACAATGTAGGCAACACAATATCTGTTGGAAACTGAGAGAATTTATATACAAATCCTTGAGAAACAAAGACAATGACAGAGATGACAAAGTGTCAGAGGTGATAAAGTGACAGAGGTGATAAAATGTCTGGGAGGATGCTTTTTACCATAGCATTCAATGAACTTTTAACACATTTGACTACTGCATTAGCTGTCAATCAGATCCTAAGTAAATTTCGTTCATCTCCTTGATAAATAGTTTATTGCAATTTGAATATGGTGCCATTTGTCTACCAAACACAACTCCTGTCAGAGTTCCACAAGTGTTTAGTGATGCTCCCTCGTGAGTTTTTCTTTAAGTTACTTGTGAAAATATAGAAAATCTTAAGTAAGTCCTGAGGATGAAATGCTGACAAAGTTCACAGTTATCTGTGGCAGATTAACACAATAACACTGTCTGTAGATAGTGCATTTACACATTAGTGCTCAGTAGCTCATTATGCCTGTTTTGTGTAGAAATAACAGCACGTGCAGATGAGTGTTGCATCACATTGCATAACTGCAAAGTAGTTAGTAATAGTGAAGTCACTGTTGATGAAAATCAGTGAGTGAGAACTGTGTGTGTCCCAGACAGGATAAGAGAAAGCAGAATGAAAGCAGAAGGCATGCAACAGACTGAAAACACAAGGCTAACAAAAATTGCATAGATTTCTTGTCACCTTTTCATTAAGTTACTCTCCAAAAAGCTGGCCATGTCTGTATAACCAAGAATTTGAAAGTCACTAGCCATTTTTTTAGTGCAGGAATGATAATGAATGTTCTTTCAAAAGATCCACCTCTTGTCATAGAATCCATCCGGCTAACTTCGAGAGATCTAAATTATCTCCATGTGAGAACCAGGGAAAGTAAAATATAAAATGCAGAAATACAACCACTGTAAGAATGTGAATAGATATGAATGTGGAGACGGACAACACCAGCCACTCTTGAAAGATACAGACAGCATTGAGGGACTGACCCTCAGCGAGGGTCACTGAGGGTTCACAAAAGGTCTTCAAGTATTTGTCCAAATTAGAAAAAAATAAATGTATCTTCTGGTAGCAGAGAAGAAAATAAAAGCAATAAAAAGCAGAGATACCAGGCCATAAAAACTATATCTGCACCACTCTGAGGGAGGAGACTCAAAAGAAAAGGGAAGATGGGTGTGGTCCCAGATGTGCCATGTGTTTATACAGCTGCCACGTGGACACCTGCACATGTCTGAAGGCAGGCAATGAGGAGAGTCATGCAAGCACTCAGGCCTGGATGTAAAGGATATTTAAGATGCTTTCAGCTGCATTTGAGACTATGGCTCTGGATTTGCTGTCTGAACAGATAATGTGGTCCTTACAGACGTTTCAGGATGGTCCCCAATATGTAGCAATTTCATTGAACTGAATTAAGCCAAGTTGGCTTACTACAGTTTGAACAGACATGTTAGAATTTACATGAACAGATAATTAAAAAATCACAACTTGTTACCAGAACTGCTTTGGAAATGTAATGCATGTCTGACAAGACAACCAGCCACAAAGACTTTATGGATGATATTTCTACAACCACAAACATGTCCTGTTTGAAATTGGATGTGGGACACCACTTGAGAAAATAAACTGAATGTTAGAAATTTTGTTCTTTCAGCAGTCAGACAATGCAATCCAGGAAAGTTTTGTGAAGCCAGAAAAGAGACAAGGGTTTACTTAACTGAGAAAATTAAAACAGGACAGACATTTTAAGCTTTGGCTTGACATTTCAATTCAGCACTCTGTACTATTTTATTTTGACTATTTTGATTTTGTGTGTTGAAAAGGGTTTCATGTGTCATCACAAATCTTTGTTGATGACAAAATATTTTGAGGAATAAGACTACTGTTGGGATCCAAACCAGCTTATGAAACCACACTGACAAACAGATGTGCATATGTCAAAGATTTATATTAGGAACAGCGGTTTAGAAAGCTTTCTTCTCAGCCAAGCTCAGTGCAAAAGAATATTACAAAAAAAAAAAAAAAAAAAAAAAAAGAAGAAGAAATCCATCTCCAGAAGGAAAGATGCATCCAGATTAGAGACATTACTCATCCTGAGAATCCGTTGGAGTCCTGTATAAATTCAAAAGCTACTGCTTGGATTTCCTCAAGAGCTGTTTTTGATGTCCGTACTGGCTAGACCTGACATAGGAAATTGATTTTTGGCAAGACACTTGTTATAACCACAGCTATTCACTCAAGCCAAGCCAAATGTTAATTTTTCCAATCCAACAAATCATTTTTTAATTTTGAAATAACAGAAGGAAAAATCATCTTATGAAACTGACAGAGGTAAGGAGAAATATGGACTCTTGATTTCCTCATTTGTTTAGACCACACAAATACAAATGTATTCTACAGCTGTTTAATCATGGCTTTCATGTTTCAGTTTTAACATAATCAATTTCACAAAATTATATCAAATTAAATTTATTAATTTCATCCAAAATAGGAATTGTAGATACTAATGGATAGATCACTGTTAGTAGCCGACAGATCATGCTAGGTTTGTGCCTTAAGTAAAGATGTTAACCATCAAGAGAAAAGAGGCAAAGTGGGTGGAGATAGAGGACAATGCTGTTCAGGTCCTCTCTGTAGCTAAAATTCTGAGGAAAGTATGTCATTAATTTTTCTGCTGGGAAATAAAAGAAATGTGCTTATGCAAATCATCCCACAAGTGTGGTCCTTCTTTCAAGAAGACTGCATAATTTAATACTGATGCTTTTACCATTTAATGATAATAATATTTTTTTTTGCTTCTTATAAATTATTCCTATAAAAATCCTGAATAAGTAAAAAGGGGTGAAATTAAAAGCACTTTGCACCACTCACTAATAACACTTGGAGTGGTGACTTCTAAAATCTGATTTCTCAATCTGAATGAGACTGCTTTTAGGACTTCATGAAAGATAACTACAAAAAGTAAGTTCAGACTTAGGATGTGTCCAGTGGTGGCAGGTAAAGCTCTTCAACACTTCTTCTTCCTTTTTCACTCCTCTCCTGACTTGCCATGGAAATCTCCGTCACCCTTTTAAGAAAGATTTTTGAGAGGTCCATAGAGGTCTGCAAATTTACCACTGCCACCCAGAAGGCTTTTTCTCAAGAACAACTTATATTTTTGAAGCTTTAAAATTTTCCCTTGGATCAACTAAAATGTTGTTGTAAACATCTTCTGTAAGATCTGATTGCAATAAAGCAAGCTGCAGGAAGAGCATCTACTTTCTGGCTTGTTTGTCTGTTTCTTGGTTTGGTTTTTTCCTTTGTAATATGTGGTCATCCTCCACTTGGCTACCAGCAGTTTTACATTAGATGAGAGAATTATCTCTGATTGCAGTTCCAGAACATCCCATCAAAGGGAGCAATTAAAAATGAGTAGGGTTCAGCTTGAGCAGGTCAGGGACTTTTCTGGGTCTTGAAATATAAGGCAATAAAAATATTAAGAAACAGCAGTCCTTTGCTTCCAAAAATAAAGTGTTTTGGTTTTTTAGGCTGAACAGAAATAGCAACAAAACAAAACAAGTCATGTAAGTGATTCTCCATGCGCACTAAGCCATTTGGATCTCTGTGTGCAATCCCCTGAATTGCAAACCTCAGACAGTGACAGGAAAGTTCCTCCTGCCTGCAGGGACAGACATGTTGGTGGCAGCACTGAATGAAGAGGAAGACAAGCAGCCTGGGCCTCTGATTAAGTGTTGTGGCTTGCCAAATTCACAGGGTGACTGAAGGTGCTCAGAACAATGCATACAGAATGAAGGATAGTTAACTACTTGCTTTGTTTCTAGATGAGTCTGGAGAAGTAAGCTTATTTCCAGCTTACTTGTATACTAGAAGAACACATTTGAAAGGGGGTAGCTAGAAGATTATTTGGTTCTGACATCCCTTGATGGCCTACTCAAAAGTGATACACATTTTACAGAATACTAGTGGTTGAAAGCTTTATACAAGAAAAGTGATTGTACATACAGAACTAACAGAGTTTCAGCTGTTTTCCTGCAGAGCTAGAATGCTTACGTGCTTTGGAGTCAAGACTTTGGGTTGTCTGGTGCAGCACCAGAAGTTGGACTCAATGATGCTGTGAATACCTCCTAATAAGGATATTCTATGATTCTATGGTCCCATATGATAAGAGGTCAGTAACAGGAAGTTCAGATGTCCCATTGTATAGAAAAGTACTAGTTTCAAAAATTGACTTTTTCCTGACCTTCTCTATAAACCCATAAGCTACCCAGACAACAGAGCAAAAATGTTTACATTTTTGCTTGATTTAAATAACCTCTATAACAAAAAAGCACTCAAAATATTCCAGTGCTTACTGATGATTGATAACACTAAATTCTCTGTGATGAAACCTCAATTACAGGTGTCTTGAGGCAGAGAAAACTGGTACATTAAATCCTTGAAACTTATCTAGAAACAAGGGGTCTTTTGCTTTTCAGATGGCAAAAAATGTATGCTGCAAAGCTTGATGTTAATGGTAAGGGATTAAAATCCCGACAACCAAGTGATCAGACTCAGCCAGCATGGGTATATGAAAGGCAGGTCCTGCTTGACCAATGTGATCTCCTTCTATGACAAAGTGACACAAGTTAATGAATGAGAAGAAGGCTGGGGATGTCTTTTACCTGGGCTTCAGTAAAGCCTTTGACACCATTCCCACAGCATTCTCCTGGAAAAACTGGCAGCCCATGCTTTGGATGAGTGCACTTGTTCACTGGGTGAAAAACTGGCTGCATGGGCAGGCCAGAGAGAGGTGGGGAATGGAGTTACATGCAGCTGGTCATCATAGTTCCCCTGGGCTCAGTATCAGGGCCAGCCCTGTTTAATATCTTACCAATGATCCAGATGAGGGGATCAAGGGCACCCTCAGTCAGTTTGCCCATGAATTTTCACATGCTTGCATCCAAGTTTGATGAGAGTGTTGATCTGCTGGGGGGCAGGAAGGCTCTACAGAGGGATCTGGATAGATCAATGGAGCAAGGCCAGTTGCATGAGGTTGACATGGCCAAGTGCCTGTTCCAGCCCCTGGGTGACAGCAACCCCCTGCAGCATTACAGGCTTGAGGCAGAGTTCCTGGAAAGCTGCCCAGCAGAACAGGGCATGTTCAGCTTGGTTGTCAGCAAGCTGAACATGAGCCAGCTTGTTCCCAGGTGGCCGAGAAGGCCAATGGCATCCTGGCTTGGATTAGCGATAGTGTGGCCAGCAGGACCAGGGCGGTGATTGTCCCTCTGTACTCAGCACTGGTGAAGCCACATCTCAAATCCTGTGGGCAGTTTGGGGTCCCTCACTACATGACAGACATGGAGGCACTGGGGTGTATCCAGGAGCTGGTGGAGGGTCTGGAACACAAGTCCTGTGAGGAGCAACTGAGGTAACTAGGGTTGTTTAGCATGGAGAAAAGAACAGTCAGTGGAGACATTTACTACCAGAAAGGAGGTTGTAACAAGATGGGGCTCAGTCTCTTCCCTCAAATAACAAGTGATAAAACGAAAGGAAATGGCCTCAAGTGGCACCAGAGGAGGTTTAGACTGGATATTAGGAAAAATTTCTTCACTTAAAGGGTTAGCAGGCATTGGAACATGCTGCCCAGGGAAGTGGTTGAGTCACCAGTCCTGAAGGTATTTAAAAGAGGTGTAGACGTGATACTTAATGGTAGACTTGGCAGTGCTAAGTTAATAGCTGAACTTAATGGAATTAAAGGTATTTTCCAAACTAAATGCTCCTGTGACTTCTGTCCCAGATCACAGCTTGGATGAGGGCTCAAAACCAGCTGTCAGTTTGTCTTCTGACCAGAGCTGGATGTGACAACACCACCGCCCCAATCCCAACCCGATATTCATAGAAAATATGGCACACAGCATTTACTATGTACACTCAATGCAGGCAACACAGTCTGCACATATGGTTTAGTGTATTCTGCAGTAGTCTGAGTCTCCTATGAGCTTCTTAATCCACCCTTACTCTGCTCTTCAGTAAATGAAATTTGTCACCCTATGTATTTAATTAGGCTTTGCTGCAGAATACTGGGATGGTAAAAGTGGACGTGGATTCCAAAGTCAGCTCGTGGAAGAAAAATCTATCAGAGCCCATTACATTTAAAAACTAAACTTTTCACTTAGAAAATAATTGAAATTCAAAATTGCTGGCTGTGGAGAGAGTTTTCTGAGGAATATCACCCGGTTCTTGCTCTTTAAATAAACTCTTCTAGACATTTGCTTTTAGCAACTTAGACGGGACTGGATTGAATCGACCCTATGACTTGATATCATTTTTTTCCTAATTAAGTTTCTTCTTAATTAAAAGTAATCTTAATTTTTGATGTGCTTAAAAGATAAGACAGAGGGTGGACTATGTTATCCTATTCCAAATACTTTATTCTTACTTAATTTACATTTAAAAGGGTATCGTGAATGAAAATGAGCATCCTGGCTGCTTGGAAAGAGTGAGCAACACCATCTTGGTCAGATAAAATTATTCAGCATAGGAGGGGATAGGAAGGGGAGAGGAACCAAAAGAAGAATAAAAGTAATGGGTTTTTTTATTACACAGCCTGCTCTACTCCAGTTTTGCTGATCATGGTAGCGTTATAGAACCACAACACAAAGAGAGACACATCACAAAGCCTAAGTGCTTGCTAATCTTCACCTCTGCTGAAAGGCAAAGTTCTCCTAAGCAAGGTCTTTCTAATCATATTTCCTCTCACTTCAGGCATGTCCTCTCTTTCTGCCTGAAACTGCCCAAGCACTAACATCTTGTTCATCTAAAGAATACAGAGAAAGAAATGATGCCAGTGCAGTATTTCATTAGGCTGCCTTAAGAATGCCTCCCACATTTTGACGTTTTATGTAACAAATGTAACCGGTGACATTTCGACCTACAAACTGTAACTCTTGCCACTTGCTCGTAACTGAGTTGTGATACCAAACTTTGAGGTGGCTGAAATCAATTAAGATTAACTGCACCCTAAACAAGGTTTATGATAATTTATCTACATCTCAAATGCTACACATAGCTAACTAGAAAGACACTAGCTATGTATCTTGAATAAGTGATAATTTTGAGGTAAAGAATGGCAGAACATGCCCTCCTTCAATCTTTCTATCACCCTTAAACCACAGAGATTTACATAAAATCATGTAAAGGACTGGTCTTATTTATGTTGGACACGGTCTTATTCTGCTCACTTTAGTTGGATTTGCTCCAGACAGATGGAAACTATATTTTTTCTTTTAATGTAGGATAGAACCAAAAAGTAAGTTATTTACATATTCTTGAAGTGAAACATCCCTTTGAATAGTTCTGTACTTCTTCCCTGGAAATCATCCATCATTACCACAAGTGGCTACTTCTATTTGCAGGGAATTGCAGCCATCATCTCTCTTCACCTACATCTTAGTTTGGCACCAAATAAACCTTAACTTGTTAAACCTTTCAGATGTTTTTGATAAAAACAATCTGTTGTTTCACTAAAGGCATCATAACATGTGTCTGGACCTGGCTTTCAATGTTTCTACTTATGCTGAGGATGTAGGCTTTGCTCCACATTCTAGTACAACAGATTTATTTGTTCCAAATTAAAAAATTAATACATTATCCATCCAGGTCCTTCCCTTTCTGTCATTATAGAAATTTAATAATACAAAGAGGTTTCCAAACACAAATTATCTTCTGCGATGACATAAATCTCTGCAGCATTTGCTTTGTAAGTCCTGTCTCTATTCAGGATGAGTCCTCCACAGGATACCACTGTGAAGCTTTTTAATTATTGAAGTGGTACGAGAAACCATACCTGTATCCTTCTTACTGCCTCCTGGAATGCTCTTTTTGATAAGCAAGTTGAGGACTTAATTTGTCTTTCCATGATATGATGAATAACAACCTTGAATATGGTTACACCTTCAAATGTCTGTTAGTTGGTCTGGTTGTTCCTTTCTGCTTGTCTGGAATGCAAGAGCCTGATTTTTTTACCATAGAGTGATGTCACAGTTTTTTTAAAAGCATCTTTTTCACTCACAGGAGTGTTCAGTATTTGAAAAACTGATTATAGGCATCTGTTTGAGGGGGCAGGTTTATCCACATTCTACTACAAGTCTGGAATCTGATGAACTCACTGAACCCGGTGATCATTCCCTCAAGTACAGCAATAAATATATCTGCTGTATCCATGCCCCACCAGTTCCTCACAGACCTGGAGTCACTCAGCTTTCACCTTACTCTTTCATTTTCTGCCAATAGCAGCCAAACAGTGCAGCCTTATTTTATATTGATTCTGTGTGTCAAGTGCCCACAGAAGCAGAATGCACAGCAGTAAAATCAGGATCAAGATTGGATCCTAGAAGAACCATGTCTATTGAACCTAAAATTCATTGTCAGAAGCATGTCATGTCACCTGTCATAGATCCAGAATTAACTCAGTAGTGATCTATGTGGTCACTTGTAATTTTAGCAATTTGAAATCTAGATGCATTATAGGTCCACCAATTTAAATAGATGGAAAATTGAATATTCTACCCAGATACCCAGTATTCTGTGAGGGGGAACAAAGAACAAAGTGATGCTGTCTTTTACAAGAGGAAAAGCGCCCATTCCAATATTGCCAGCACTTGGACCCTGAGTGCTGGTGAGGTAAGGTGTGGCAGCTGTCCTGCCTGTTGTTCAGAAGGCTGCCTAAGTGCCTTTCATAGAAAATTTGTTCCCTAGAGAAAACAAGGAATAATTTCATCAACAACTGAACTGCTGTGACTGCAGTCTGCATGCTTTGTGTGCCCTTCACAGCCTGCCCTCAATACTGTTAATGACGTGATGCCAGAGTGACGGAATTCTCTTCAACTCTGGAAAACTCTGGGCGGTGATTTTCCTCCTGCTGCCCCCAAAGCTGTCTCACCGGCTGTGTGCCCCCGGCTGAGAGCCCTCACTGCCTCCACCAGCGGTTCCTAGGGCAGCCGCACTCCTCCGTCTGCTCTGCTGCAGCCCAGCCAGAGCAACGAGTGTGCTGGAGCGTTCAAGTATAATGAAGTGCTGTGCTGGTGTTATCTCTCCCCATCTCTTCCGTCTTGCTCTGGTGGGCTTCCCTCTCAGAGTGAAACACAAGGAGGAGACTAACACAGTGTTTCCTCTTGCCTGATGTTTGCTTGTTATTCCAGCTAATTTGCTCCAAGAGAGGAAATAAACTGGGCTTGAAACAGCACCGTTAATTCTGATCCTTTTTGACCAATTGCATATCTCCTGGCACCATTTAAAAAATAAAATTAATGAAAAAACCCTTTTTTCCTCTTTTTTAATTAAAGGAAACCCCCACCTCTCCCTCCTCAAACCCCTTCCTCCCCTCGGCTGATTGACAAAGTGAGCAGAATCCGTGTTCTCACACCAACGGGTATCTATTACATGAGAACTTTCTTCTGGCGCCAGGAGGTATTTAGAGAGTTTGCCTGGCTATTCCACAGGGAAAATCCTGCTGAAAGTTGGGGATACCTGAGCAAAATTCACTGCTGGTCAAAATCCGGGCAAAGCAGCGATCACACTCGATAATGTCCAGCTACGGTTATTGCTCTAGAAATGCCGGGGAGAAGAAGCAACTGACAGGGAGCAGTTTCTTTCCTCGGGGAAGATGTGCTCACCTCATGCGGCGGGGCGGGATGCCCTTTGGGTCAATTAGCGGCTCGTGGGACAAACATGTGGGGTTTTTGTTTGTTTGTTTGTTTGGTGGGTTTTTGGTTGGTTCGTTGCGTTTGGGGTTTTGACGGTGGAATAGTCGTTTCTTTGTCTTTTTGGTTTTAAATTTAAAAGCATGTCCCCGCTTATGCTCAGGGTTGCTGAGCGAGAAGCACGAACCCTCACCACAGCCCAGGCGCTAAAACCAGCCCCGCAGCCGCCGGCGCAGGACACCGGTGACTCGCTTCAGCAGCCCTCTCCGGCCGGGTTTTCCTCCTGGAGCCAAGGATTTCCTCCGCCGGGCTCCGATCGCCCAAGCAGAGGCTCCCCCGACGGCAAAGGAGAGCGCTGCCCGTCCCGCACCTGGAGTCCGCCCCGCCGGCTCTCGGGAAGAGAAACGGGACCGCGCCAGCTCGCAGGGAGCGGGGAGAGGGGCGGAGAGGAGGGGTTTAACCTCGGTTTGTAGTCCCTTCACCAAGTGAATCATCGAGCATGTCCCTTGATGGCAAGGTTTGCTCTCGCTAGGCAAAATAAATTCCAGTAAATACTTCATTTGTTTTCCTTCCAGGGGTTCATTTATCATCTCCTGTTTGCTTTATTTGACATGGCTTGACCCAGAGAGTAGGTTTTGATTTGTTATATGGTGGAGAGCCACTTTTTAGGGAAGTCCATCCTGCTCCTAAGGCACACACACACACACACACACACACACACACACACACACACACACACACTCATTTCCAGTAACTGCTTGGTTTCTGCCTTCTGCCGTGATGATTTCAGGATCCCCTGGGCTAGCTCAAACGGAGTATCCTCAGAGAGGCGGCTGCCAGGGTCCCAGGACATGCGCACCACGGCGCTGTCACCTTAGTAAACGAAAAAAAAGCAAGGGAATCCTTTAATGTTGCCTCGAGCCATGCTAGACCTCTGGCTAAGGGCAGGGTACCCTGGGCACTGGCTGTAGCAAAGACCATTCCAGGTACTGGCTTTTTAAGTGGAGGCAAGATTGCTGGGGGAATGAGGGGCAATCACACACTTTTCCCTTCATTCGGTGCCTTTACCGGGCAATCTGAGCGTCTTTGCTCTAAATGGCATTAAGCAAAGGTTATAATTCATCCACCTGCTTTTCCTACTAGAGCAGCCATCTCTATCAACCATCACTTCGTGGCAGAAGCCTTGCACGCCCTTCACACAGCCTGGATGTGTATTATAAATGCTTGTGAAGAGATTAAGGCGAACACATTTGTCAGACGCTGTCCTCTTCTCCTCCGGACATCCCGCCTTTCTCATCACCGCGGGAAAAATGAATAAAAAAGCCCTTGTTACATCTAGGTGTTTCTGAGAAAGCGTAGTGCACTTCAGGTGAGGAGAACTCGGTAACTGCTGAGTTCGAGGAAAGGAAAAATGCCACAGAAAAGTCGTATTTAAAACACTTTATCGAGAACACTTCATCTCCCTCCTCCACCCCGCTTTGTCGCTGCCAACACCTCAGAGAATGAGGGTCAAAGACACGGGGCTTTTAGCAGTTCGCCCTCCCATTCTCGGAGACAACCCGCGTTTTACAGATTTGGCCTCTGGTCATTTTTTCTCTCTCTTTTTTTTTTTTTTTTCCCTATAATTTATTCTGAAACTTAAGGAAGGAAATGAGAGGATTATACCATCTATGCCTCATCTCTGGCACCCGCTGTGTTAGGGCCGAGTTTTTGTCGCGGAGGCGGCGGCTCCCGGGCACAGGCGCCTCCCGACCTCTCCGGGGATGTTCGTCCTCGCCGGTCCTCAGCTGTGGCACGAAACACCCTCACTTGCTGCGAAAAGTCAAGAGATCTGGTTTTCGTGGATTCCTCTTTGCTTGGTTGCATTTATTTACCTAAATGCCTGGTGGAAGGTGGGAGGAAAAAAGTCCACTCCGCCCCAGTGAGACTCCTCAATTCAAGGATCTCCCCTCAGTGGAGAAAAGCTGATCTTTGTGTCCTCAAGGCCAGCAACGGTGGCAGAGGCAAAGCTCCCTAGAGGGGAGAGTCTCTGCAGTTTCTTCCCATATAGGAGCTGTTCTAGCTGCTGCTCCTATCCCCAGACTTTGCAAACCCAGGCTGGCCCTGCACTTCCCCTGTGTGACCGTGAAACAGGGAAGGACGCTGGCCTCAGAGCTCGGGTACAGTTCGTGGTTTTATCTTTTAACAGAGAAAGGGGAAAGGGACTACACCTGATAAAGTAAAGCATAAAATGCTGCCTTGATATACCAGGGGCTTACCCTACTCACCTCACAGAGATCATAAAGGCTCAAAGTCTTGACAAATGGAAGCATGATGTAATGCCCTGGCCCCATCAAAGACTTTGTCCTGAAAATGATATCTTTGTCAGGGTCGCAGAAATTAGTGGTTTGATAGATGAGTCAGGTCTGCTTGGTTACACTGGGTGTAAATCCAAAGTAAACCCTGACTTCGGATTTATTCCTCTGCATTTCCCATTTCCTTTACTAACCAAGAAGCAGACAGAGATGATCTGAGAATCTGGCTCATCTTCCTGCTCCTAGTCCTTTCCTTAAATGAGTCAAGGTGTCCATAATGTGTTGCCTTTAATCCGCTGAGGCAAAGGTAGGTGGGAAAGGTGAGGTTTGGCATTGTGGCTTTTAAGACTGGGTACCATTTTCTTCTCTGCTTAAAGAAATTCAGTACTTTCTTCCATTAATCTTTAGCAGGGAAAGCGTTCAGCCCGCACCTGTATAAACAACCCAGATGGTTGGAAAAAGTAAACCTATAGCTTTTCCCCTGCAGTGTCTTTATGTACATATATATATATATATATATATATATATGGATAATGCAGTCTAATTGGGGAGGAAGGGCAACCCCCAAGTCCAGCATGCTGCCCTTTCACCGTGCAGTGTGTGGGACCCAGCCTGAGCATCTGTCGTTGTGTCAAACCAAGTTCAAGAGATCCAGTTGCAAGATCAGCTGCCTGTATAGGTGGTTCAAGAAATGTCAAGTTTCACTTGGAAAGGCTGCCATTAAACTCGGCTCTGATGTGGTTCTAGCCCCAGTGGGTGAAGTCAGAGTTTGCACAGTGTTAAGTGGCTACAGCGGGTCCGCAGGGCTGGCGGGGAGGGGAGCAGAGCTCTGGGCCCAAAGGCGGCCAGCGGTGCCAGGAAAGTTGCGTGGCAGCAGCCGGGAAGGTTCCACTCGGGCAGGAGAGAAATGGAAGGGAAAAACCATGAACAGAAATTGCGGGACAAGATCTTTCCACCTGTTGTAGTCATTAGGTTATTTTCAGAGAACTGCATTTTTATTCTGGTTAATCATATCCAAGTTGTGAAAGCCAGCAATGAACCAAACGCTAGTTCATCATGTGAAAAAAGGGAGGTTTTGGGGGAGGTGCGAGGCATACAAGTTAATGGCTGATTATTTTAATATATATATTTTTTAATACCTCTGTTGAACTTGTATGTCAGCATTTCCATTGGATGTGGGGTCCTCCATTCACCTGTGGACTCTATAATAAAAATCGAACTACAGAATTTGTTTTAAAAACCTGCAAGCAGCTCCAAAAGCTGTCTCGTTTAATTTGCTCTGTGTCAGAGAGGCGTACACAGCTAATTTAATGGGTTTTAATTAATTGCTCTGAGGAAGGAGAAACCCTCGACAAGTTTTAATCACTCGCTGCTGTCTGGAGCTTCACCCGAAACTAAGGACGCTATTAAACCACTGTACGCACGTTCCCAGCAACTTTTTGCGTTGCTCCCCACACGCTGCACATCCAGCCCCCAGTGCCGCGTCTCCTGCTGCCTCCGCCCGCCCCGGCGGGGGCACCGAGACCGCACAGCCGCTTCCCGAAACTGGGAAGGCAGAGGAAGAGCCCAGTGGGCTGGGGCCCGGTCCTGCCGCACCACTCGGCTGCACCGGGGTTCATACGTTGGGAAAATCCCATGCCTTCGAAGGAAAGGCTAGAGAAAAGAGCGAGTGGAGATGGGCTGGGAGCAGAGTCCCGGGTCGCGCTTAGCCCTCAGACACAGGGAGAGGTGCGCTTCTCGCCGCGCAAACACGGGCGGGATCAGCCCTGGAGATATTTCACGATCTNGCGCTGCCCGCCTCCCCGCCGCCCGCCTGGGGCCATGTCCACGGGCTCCGCGAGCGAGGCGGAGGAACTGCCCGAGATGGATCTGCGGGCGCTGCAGCTGGACTACCCGCCGCCGCCGGCCAAGCGCCAGTCCCGCGGCGAGCTCTACCCCTCGGGGGACAACTCCTCGGCGGCAGAGGAGGAGGAAGAGGAGGAAGAAGAGGAGGAAGAGGACGGCGAGGGNGCTTCACCCGAAACTAAGGACGCTATTAAACCACTGTACGCACGTTCCCAGCAACTTTTTGCGTTGCTCCCCACACGCTGCACATCCAGCCCCCAGTGCCGCGTCTCCTGCTGCCTCCGCCCGCCCCGGCGGGGGCACCGAGACCGCACAGCCGCTTCCCGAAACTGGGAAGGCAGAGGAAGAGCCCAGTGGGCTGGGGCCCGGTCCTGCCGCACCACTCGGCTGCACCGGGGTTCATACGTTGGGAAAATCCCATGCCTTCGAAGGAAAGGCTAGAGAAAAGAGCGAGTGGAGATGGGCTGGGAGCAGAGTCCCGGGTCGCGCTTAGCCCTCAGACACAGGGAGAGGTGCGCTTCTCGCCGCGCAAACACGGGCGGGATCAGCCCTGGAGATATTTCACGATCTCCGAGGAGAGGAGAGGAGAGGAGAGGGGTCTGTCCAGTGGGAAAGGCGTGACGCCCAAGAGCATACACACACACGGAGACATCCCGCGTGTCTGTGTACCCCCTTCCGCGTGTGCGTGCACCCACACAGGGGTTTGGCTCTGCGCACCGCCGCACCAGCCCCGCCGCGGACCGCGGGCCAGCGCGGAGAGACACCGCCCCCGGCGCGGGGCTCCGCAGGGCCCGACCCCCGCCCCGCTCCCCTCTCCTCCCCTCCGCCCGGCAGATGGTTCGCTCCGCGGATACCCGATATATAGCGCTGTCAAGGGGCGCATCCCGAGGAAGAAGAGGAGGAAGAGGACGGCGAGGGCAGCTGCGCGGCGGGGCCGGCGGGCAGCGGCTGCAAGAGGAAACGGGCTCGGGGCGGCGGCCCCGGGGGCAAGAAGGCGACGTCGGGGCCGCGGGGGCCGCCGCCCGAGGGGAAGCAGTCCCAGCGCAACGCGGCCAACGCACGGGAGCGGGCGCGGATGCGAGTGCTGAGCAAGGCGTTCTCCCGGCTGAAGACGAGCCTGCCCTGGGTGCCGCCAGACACCAAGCTCTCCAAGCTGGACACGCTGCGCCTGGCGTCCAGCTACATCGCCCACCTCCGGCAGCTCCTACAGGAGGACCGCTACGAGAACGGCTACGTCCATCCCGTCAACCTGGTACGGCGCGGCGGGCGGGCGGGATGAGGCGAGCGGCACCCGCGGGGCCCGTGCCCCGGGCAGGGTGGCAGCGCTCAGGCCGTGCCCGCCCTGGAAGGGGCGGCGGGGCGGCCCTGGCTGCTCTGCAAATCCCCGGTGGCCCTCGCACCGTGGGCGACTCCGGGGCCGCGCTTGGCTCTGGGTGATGGAGGGTGTGTCACTCCTGGGGACTGGGAATAGGGGACCCTAAAGATTACATTCCTCGGGCATTAGGCAAGCTTAGTGTCCGAAAAAGGAGTAACTCGGTCTGCCGGCTGGCCTGCAGCACAAGCAGAGCGTCATGAGTTCATCGGTACAAAATTAAATGCCCGATGCTTGTCACAGGGGTAAAACGTTTTCTTATATACAGCAGAGTGATTGTTTTGGAATAGTTTATATGCTTCTTATTTATTAAATGACGCAAAGAGTTTCAAAGCAATAGAAACATTGCAGTTTGGATGTGAACAGTGTTGCTGACTATTGCAGACCTTCTGTTGAGCGTTTAATTGTAATGAAAAACGTAATGAAAATATTTGTTAGAAGAACTCAGCTCTCTATGCTTCCCACAGGGACTAAAACATGATGACGTGCTTGCAACTGAACCAGAGTTAGACATCTATCAGTAATAAAGCTCTAGTTTCATACGAGGATAAACTTTCTTTTAATATGAAATACCTTTTTTTTTGCTTACAGACTTGGCCGTTTGTGGTTTCAGGAAGACCTGACTCTGACACCAAAGAAGTTTCTACTGCCAGCAGATTATGTGGAACTACTGCATAGTCACACTAAATTGAGGATTTCTTATTGTTGATCCTTTTTTTTTTAATGGGTTGGATATTTTTAAGAGCTGTGATTGATCAGCTCAGGACTAGAAGATGGGGCAAACTCCCATCTCTAACAGTGTTAAAGCTGCACCCATCATTCTTTCCCCTTAGTGTTCTGAGGCCAGATTATTTAAATCAGTAAAGAATGGAGGTGGTTGAAATTAGAGGTTTTATGAACTGACTGCAGCAGCTGAAGTCTAAGACTTGGCTTCATCATTCTTACCACTGCCTGAGGACCTGCTGTTCTGAGGCTTTTAAACTAATGGAAGAGGAATATAATGATATAGAATTAACAGCATGGACCAAAATACAATTCTACAAACTAACCCCAAACAGTGTTATTTGTATTGTAAAGCAAAACAGTATTTTAAAGTAGCTTTGAAAGTCAGATAGATTTATAATATATTTTGATTGCTTTTGTATTCCAAAATGGGTCTGGTTTATTGCAACTATGCAATTAGTCACACTTTTTTTCTTTTGGTCCCTTTCATTAGAGTTTTCTTAAAAATGTGTAAGTGGACACATTCTGCTACAACCTATTGGAATGAAAGTAATTCCTTTGGTTATGTCTTGAAATAATTCTTACATGCCACATGTAAGAATGTGGGACTGTCCCTAAAAATGTGGCAGAGTTTCTGTGCCTTAATCTGGAAGGGAATTCTGCTTACTGTAAGGCCAGGGTGAATGTGTTGTAAGGAATGTGTTTGTATGATGCTGCAAAATAACAAGAATTCACAGTGTTTTAAATATTTTTCCTGTACTGTTATGCTTATCATTGAGAAGTTTACTCTCAAATGAGTGAGTTAGTGTGTCATTTCCTTACAGATTCAAACGTTGTAATAAAAGAGGATGCCATCAAATAAGTTGGAAATGTAAATAACTCTATTTTTTTATAAATGACATTAAAAGCTTGGTTACAATGACTTACTGGTACTGTGATAGTGTGTGTCTGCATCCATATGCGAGCGTCTTTGTAATGCATGTCCTTGAAACCCACTTTTGTAAACACAGTTATCTTCCTCATCTCTTGAGGGCAGATACATCTCCAGCAACAGAGTCAGATAACACTTTCACCCCAAACAAATCATTCGAGGTGCAGCACTGTATCAATCAGCAGGGATGACCAAGTTTTAACAACTTACAGAATGCTCTGTAATATTCTCTTCTGTGAAGCAGAAGAATAAAAAAATGCAGATTAAGAAATCAGCGTCATATAGTGTAATAGCGCCTTTTGCTGGTTTTTGGCATTTCCATATGTAATGTGTTTTGCATTTGTCTGTATTTTTGCAGTGGGAAAATCAGATTAATTTTCCTAGTTGAGAACAGAATTTTCCTGTTTTAAGATTAAAACTACTGAAATAAGATTTTATTTTTCTCAAAATATTTTATCAGCAGTTAATTAAGGGTAAGGGAGAAAACTGAATTGGTTTAGAGAAGAAACAGCCACCTTTTTGTAATATAAGCAATGAGGAGGAAGAAACATTTAACAAGAAACAGTTTAACCTAATTTGTTGTAATCCTATGTTCTCAGGTCATCCTATGCCATGGATTTCTGGTTTGAAATACTGCATAGAAGACCAAGTCTGACTATTGGTAGGGTCCCACAAGTAGGTGCACTCCAGAAAATTGGTTTTCTGCTTGTGAAATGTAAAATAATCCAGAGACACTGCAAGAAAAGCACAGCCCAGGATCTGCTAAAAGTGTTGCTTTTAGTGATTTGAGGGCAAGCTGTACAGAGACCATGATATAATTTAACTTCCATTTTTTTCCAGAGAAAGTCTGTGAAGGAAGAGGGCTATCCTAATTTGCAGTTAATGCACCTGAGCTGGGACTCCATCTCACTTCCTCTAGGAAGCTTTATAAAAAGAAAAGAACATAAACAATAAAGCAAAAGTGAATGACCTTTAGGAAGGCATGAGGTATGAGAAAATTCAACCAATGTTTATCTGAACCCTAAAAAAAGATTATTCAGCAGTTTAACTAAGGTACCACTTGAGATAATCTCAGTTGTGATACTTAGCTGGTTTTGGCCTTGATCCCAGCTGTAATTGGTTAATGACTGTAGGAGATCAGAAAAACAAGGAAAGCTAGAGAACTTTAAACAGTATAGAAAGGTCTATGCAGAGTGATGGAAAAAATACTCAGTGTATATTCCCAAATATGAAGTGGTTATGTTAAGTAAATACAGTAGATCAAAACTGGGGATGAGGAGTGTGACATGAAGAAAAACATAGGGTTACTTCCACCCATGCACCATACTGCATGCTCTCAAGTACAGTTTTCTTCGTGGCTGCATAATAAATAGAAATACTTTCATTGTAAAGTAATGAATGCACTTAATGCATTTGTTACAGTAACAGGCACAACCATATGGCGATGGTGTCCCAACAGATTGTCAGTGGTTTTAGAACAGAAGTAAACAGTGGCTGCAAGTGACATTTCAGGTCAAAATCTGGAGAGAAAATGACAGCTTTTAGATATTGAATGTTGTACAAGACTCATTTTTTTTATTTTTTACATGCCTCTATACAGAGATATATGTATTTTTTACATGCCTCTATACAGAGATATATGTATTAGTGTGTACTTATTTCTCTTAATACAGCAATTAGGGATGTTTAGATTTCTCCAGTAAGGATCTGATACTTCAAATCATTAATTTTAATCCTTGGGTTTATAAATACTGTTTTTAAAAAGTAAATTAATCTTTTTCTCTCTCAGTGAGATGCATTATATGGTTAGGAAAGAGATCAGGTAATTCAACAGGTTCCCTGTGGGTTTGTCCTGAGATGAAGGCTGCTGTCTTTCCAGGGAAATTCCAGGTCAGTCATATATTCTGGAATTCCTCACCTATAAAGGCACACCAAAAATACATGATTGCAGTTTTGAAACATATTTTTAGACTCAGATGAAAGTCAGATCAGTTCTTTACATGAATGATGAGAAAAAAACATTCTAAAATGCTATTTTTAAGCATTAATGGATTCCACTGAAAGATAATAAAGGTCCTCCTCTTTTTTTTTTAATTAAATTTTTGACAACCTGATATAGTAAATTAATTTCATTTGTAAAGTGTTTGGTTTGTCTGGATAGTTATAGAGGTGTGTGGAGGGGAGACTTAAAATGATAAACTACCTCATATCTACAGTTTATGAGCACAGAAGGTAAGAAATACATACATTTTTGTTAGACTTGGCAAGTTTATGCTTGATGATTTTGGGTTATATTAATGTTCCTTGCACAAGGTAAAAGATGAACCTTTCTTGATCCCATAAAGTTATGCAGAATTTGCTGAAGCTGTTTTACAAATAAAATGCAAATTACCTGCAACTGATATTCTGCCAAAACCTGCTTCATGTGAAATCTCAGTGGCAGATTACCTGCATTGACTCCTGAGCCAACAGTCCATATATAAAGAGGAACACCTGTCTCCCAACAATATTTTTATGATTTTAGATGAACACAAATGTTGTGTGGTACTTTGCTTTGTCTCTATTCTGTGTGGGAATCTGATGGAGCACGTCATTACCCGTCATTAACCTTTCCTTTCCAATGCACGTATTTGCTTACACGAGGGAAGTATGTCTCTCATATTGAAAATGTTAACAATTCTGAGCAAAAGAAACACAGTTTGCATATAAAAAATACCTAAGACATACTTTTTTCTCTTAGTATCTTTATACACATACTATTTAAAGAACTTTTAACTACTCTAAGGATTCTCAGTAAAAATTTGATTTTTTTGGCTAAGTAAAGGTGACTATGCAAGCAGTACAGTTGTCATAGGGGTCTCCCAGGCAAAAGAGAGAGTTGAATAAATTATTGTAAGATCTCAATAAGTACCTGAAAGTTACTCTGTCTTTCTTTAATTGACTCTAAAAGGACCCTAAGAGGACCAACAGCACAATTCAGTTAAATATCAAATGTTTTAGTTAAATATCTAATGTTAGGAGGGATATAGGCAGATTTAAATGTCAGAACTTTATATGAGCCAAGGAAGCTAAAAAGAAGGAAGAAGGGGGATTTAGAGCCTGCCAACAATACAAGCCTATAGTAACCTCATAAGCAAATATTACATACATTATCTGGATGAAATAACATGGAAAGCTGTCCATTCTACTGAGCAATAGTCACTTCTCCACAAGTAACTAATTCTATGTAATAGTGAATTTGCACTTGATATGGCAGCTCAGGTTCTCACTGAGACTTGTTCCAGTTATACCTGAGAATAAAGTTCCATCACTGGACAGATTTTATCACACTCCAGCTGAAAGATGTGTACACAGATATTTTTTTCAGCACACAGAGGACAGATGCTGAGCTGTCTTGCACACCCTAAATACCAAAACCCATAATTTTATTATACTCTGACAAGAGGGCTTTGGGATGAGTTGCTACATTATGCAGAAACTTGTGCTATCACAGTGCAGGCTGGTTAAGATTCAGGTACTAAGAAGGAATGGGTCTCATGATTTTCCTTGGCTCTGAAAAATGTGTAAATGCAAATTAGTAAAAAATAACTAAAAATGCCTTAGTTAGAATGCAGCATGTGAGAATCTTACTAGAGTTAAGATTCCTACAAAAGTTAAGAGAGCTGAAAAGATTAATATAGTTATCTATCCAGCAAGTCAAGCAAAACTGAGAACTTGTGGCTGATGTAGAACTGAGGAATTGCTCCTGTAATATTGAGGTTCTGACAGTCTGGGAGCGTCTGGGACTGGAAATATGTGGTGACACTCAGAAGAACTATAATTAACCTTGATGTGACTGGAATTTAGCAAGCAAAGGAAATCAATCTATCTTTTCATTGCGGTGAAACTGTTAAAAAGAATTCACATTTCCAGGGTTAAAAATAATTCAGACTGTGACCAGAAAAGCTCTCTATGACAACAAAGCAGGCAGAACTGTGAGTCAGAATAATTACAAAAATATAACCCCAATCCAAGCAAACAGGCTGCTCAGCATTTGGGACAAAAAGTCACAGGAATAGCAAAGGATTGCATCACAGTGTAAGTGTTTATGAATGCCTGCATAGTGAGTGCAGCATGTATGAAGGGCATGGAAAACAGCACCTTTATCTTACAGAAATTTTCACAGAAACAACAATAATAAGATCAATGGACAGTAATCTAAAAATTAATGATCACTTTTTAATTTTAACTCCAAGTTGCTTTGATGGCAGAAGCTGCATCATCAGCACCTTAAATCCCATAGTCAGTAAAAGATAAGAAGTAAATGTTGGCATGACTATTAATAGAAAATTGGGATTGGAACAGCACAAGCAATTACTGTATTGTTTGAATTTTGTCCCCGTTAAAGGGGACAAAAAAAAAGAGATACACTGCTATTTACTAGGAAGGTGATTTGAAGTCCTGAAAAAGCCTTATATTCCTGTGTGTGACATTTTCATGCTATGTATGGATATGCTTAAGACTTGTAATATCTGTTAGGGTAGCTCTGTATAACTGTGGAGGTTATAAAAGGTCACCCTGTGTATGCAGGAAGACCTCTGGGACGCTCAAACCCCAGAATCACAATTAAATGTCAACACAGGAAAAATACACATCACATTCATTTGGGTTGTGCCCAATTCTTGCCCTTTTCACAGGAAAAGGAGGAAAACTTGTGGTATATGGGGAAAGATTGAGTAAATGAGATTTTGACATGAGAAATAGAGGGAAAAAAAGCCCCCAAAGATAAAATTTAACCCTTTTCTGTAGGACTCCTGGATTAAAACTAAACTGCCAAATTGGTGAAGTTCTGTTCACAGGAGTAACTGGAGACAGAACCTAACCAACCAAAATGCACAAGTAGACCATTATAAGGAACCACTCCTGAAGAGTAAATTTGTCTTCATCCACTACAAAAGAAGTGTCAGCTGGAGGCACATGGAGATAAATCTGTGAAATTCAGCTGTCTGTACAGATATTTGGATACCAGTTTAGTGTTTACACACTAAGCACTAAACTTGGATTACAAGTTTAGTGTTTAACAGCATGACAGTGATGTTATGAAGCATGAACTGAAAACTCTCTTGAAAGACAGCCCTGAGGTTTTCCTGGCTAAGGTGTAACTATGTGTCATACACAGAATCACACAGAACTCCTGAAATACAGTACCCATGTATGCATAATATGATTTGTACCATAGCCTATACTAAACCTGCCCCATAGAGATGTCACAAAATGAAAAGAAATGGTGGCCAGAAGCACTCCTGAGCATTGCAGCTTCAGTGTCTATGCTGTTACATTGTTGGAGAGGTCCCTGCTTGGTTTGTGGGTTTGGTATAGGACACGTGCCATTCTCCAAGCACTGCCAAGACATAGTTTGTGACTCAGCAGTGGACTGGGATCATTTACAATATACTGTTGAAGTCATAGTATTCTGGAGATTGAAAGTGCACAGTCACAAGCAGCACAAACTAGCCCAGGACAGGTGACCTCAAAGCCAGAGGACTGCCTTGTAGAACAGCCCTTCCTGCTATTTAGTACTCTAGACATAACCTCTGTATTTTAAGTCTTTAGTTCACAGAACCTCCTGTGTTTTATATTTGGCTTAGATTTTTCTCTATTTTAGATTCTTTTGGCCAGAGAAGACCATGCATCCCTTCATTCGTATGTATCAATCACCAAGAAGTCTTACATCCGACCAGGATGTTGCCAAACATCAGAGCAAAATGAATGAAAATCCTGACATTACACTGTAGATCCTACTGCTGAAACTGAATAGAATCCTTAGGATTGTAAAATTTCTCTAGGAACATTGAGTGCAACCACTAACCAGCCACTGCCAAATTCACTACTAAAAGGAATCCCCAAGTGCCACATCTATATGTTTTTTGAAGACTTCCAGGAATGGTGATTCCACCACTTCCCTAAACAAACTAGGTAGGTGATTTAAGGTTTATGTCCAGCTCCCTTGTAATATATGCCCTGGTGTACAAGATTAGTAGCAAGTCTAGCAGTGGATTGTAAGACAGCATGTAATTTTTTTTCTGAGTGTGGTTTAACATGAAAATGTCATTGTACATGAGGCATCAAAGCAATATAACAATCCCTGCTTCCTCTTCCAGATTTTCAGTGTCTCAATTACTAAATATTAAATAAACCCTTTAATTTTTTTCACTTCTTAGATACACCTTTACAGTGTCATTACTGTAAAGCCAAAAAATCCCCTCTCTTTTTTATTCAACATTTAAGACAGAATAGATTATGATTTACAGAATTTTTCTGACAGCAGCCACTTTGGATACCTACAGACACAGAAAGACACATTCCCCGAACTCTGTTAATCCCACAGAAGTGCTCCTCTGAATGAGGGTGGGGAGACGGCCCCGGGTGGCCTTCAGCATCTCTGGCTGGCACAAGTGTTTCCTCTCTGTCATCGAGACATGTGCCTGGCTCTTTTCCGAGGTCACTCCTGGAGAACTGGCAGCTGGCTGGGAGACATGAGCAAGAGGAAAAAAATTCAGGTGAAACAAAGAGAAAAACTGATTTGTAAAGAGCCTGCAGATACATAGCCGAAAGGGCTGTCATGGATTTGGGAAAATCTCAAAAAAATCACTTCAAAAATATTAAAATACACCTATAGAAAGGACTAGGGGGAGGTTATCTAGTTATGCCAGTTTAGAGTCATAGAATGATAGAATAATTAAGGTCTTAATAATTAAAGATCTTTAATATCACCAAGTCCAACCGTCAGTTTGCGAGCTTGTTCACTCACTCCTAAGCATTACTTTATTTAATGAAGGACTATCAGCATCAAATACTAGGAGTCCTCTGCACCTGATGCAGAGCGGGCACCTCTTTTCTTGGCACTGGGCAGCACCCGTCCCATTTTAAAGTCTCCGGGGTTGCCGCCTTCTCCCCTCGGCTCCGCTGCCCCGCCAGGCGTGACGGAGCCGCACTCCGGGCCGCTGCTGCCCCCTTGCTCCTCCTGCAGGAACCCAGCCGGCGGCGGAGCGAGTCCCGCCCGGCCGAGAAGCGCCGGGAAAGGCGGGATCCGCGGGATCGGCGGGATCGGCCCCGCCGGCGGAGCACGGGCGCCTCCCGGTGGCTCTCTGAGTGAAGAACCTTTTCCTAATGTCCAACCTAAACCACCCCTGACCCAGCCTCCCCTGACACATTCCCTCGGGTCCTGTCACTGAGCACCGCAGAGGAGACATCAGTGCCTGCCCCTCCTCTTCCCCTCATCGGGGAGTTGTAGACTGAAGTGAGGTCTCCCCTCAGGCTCCTCCAGGCTGAACAGACCAAGTGACCTCAGCTGCTCCTCATACAGCTTCCCCTCCAGGCCCTTCACCATCCTGGTTGCCCTCCTTTGGACACTCTATGATAGTTTAATGTCTTTTTGATATTGAGGAGCCCAAAACTGCCCCCAGCACTCGAGGTGAGGCCACCCCAGTACAGAGCAGAGCAGGACAATCCTCTCCCTTGCCCCGCTGGCCGTGCTGTCTGTGATGCCCTCCACGACAGGGTTGGCCCTCCTGGCTGCCCGGGCACTGCTGACTCACATTCAACTTGCCATTGACCAGGACCCCCAGGTCCTTTTCCAAGTTGCTGCTTTCCAGCCTCTCATTCCCCAGTCTCTCCATTCATCCAGGGTTGCACCACGCCAGGTGCAGAATCCAGAACTTTCCCTTGTTGAGCTTCATAGGGTTGGTGATTGCTCAGAGCATTAGGAATGAATGATGTGAAGATCAGCATTAGGAATGGTGTTAGGGCCCTTGGTACCAGCGATGGCTACTTCAATAAGCCCACGGATGGTGAGGCCTAAGGAGCCTCCTGTGAGGGGTCTGTGTGTGCGTGAGCTGCCTCCAGCTCCAGTGGAGAATCCCTGAATGTCCCCAGCACCCCGATTCCCTGCCAATGTGGCCAAGAAGAAACACAGGAACAGGAAGTAGGCACAAAGGTGATGTATGCATGGCTCCATATTGTGTGGCACCAACTGCACCTTACCCAGAACAAAATAAAAGTAATAAAAGAAGACGGGAGGGAGAGGAGCCTCCCAGGTTGCAGGGTCCAGCCTGCACCTACAGACCTGCCCAGCTCAGCGTGGCTCACTCCTGGCCAGTTTATATCCATAGAACAGTCCTTGCCCCAGTAGATTTTGTGTCGCACTCATCAGGGCTGGGACATCTTGTGGTGAAAGACCCTGGGGACACTTCAACCTGCTCATGGTGTATTTTTCCAGCACAAGCTCCCCTGAGGCATTGACTATTTACAGTGGCTGTTTTATTTGGTAAGTAATGACAGCCTATAATCCTGAATGAAAAGGTCAGTATGGAAAGGGACAGCTACATCTTGTGGTCAGAATGGGAGACAGGGAGTGTTCTCATTTGCTGGGCTACGGAATAATATTGAACTTTTTATTTCTCTGTGCTGATGGTGTTCAGGTATGCCTTGGGCTCCAAAGACCATTCAGAACTTCTAGGAGTAAATAAAAATAAGTAAAAGAAATGTTCATTTGTTACTATGACTCTCTTTAGATAATTAGAAAGTAACAAATACCTAATTATAGAAACACAGTCTTAGTATGACAATGTGCACTGATGTTTTCATAGACTTAATAGTCCTTTTAGTTCATCTCTCCCTCCTTTTTTTTCTTTAGATAAGAGAAAAAGAGGTTTTCTGTGGGTCCAGTACAAGAGGCCTATTTGAATCAACCCCTTTGCATAACCTTCTGAACTTTTTAATGAAATAAACACAGTGTTGTGCATTCATTCACAAAACTGGGTTTGTATCCGAAGTGCTGAGGGAGGAAAAGTGGCGCTGACCTGATTTCAGACATTCAAAGCATCCAGTAAGGAATAATTTCTCAAAGTCAGCTCTGAAGAGCTGGGGCTAGGCAGTGGTGACCTGGCAACAGTAATGCAGGGAACGTGCCTGGAGTGAGAGGGACAGGAGTCAAACTCAGTCTTGCACTGTGCACCATAGCTGTTTTCAGCTGTATGCTGAGGCAATAGGAGCAAACCTCATACATTCCCTAAACCCGAAGTTGGCAACTTTCCAGCAATGGCTAGAATTGCAGATGTTCAAGACACTTCATATTTTTTCTCTTTATTGCCTTAAACACAGGAATGAAAGAAATAAACCTTGTCCCACTGCTTATCTGGTCTGACAGCTCCTCACCCTTGCACGGGAATTAAAGAAATAAAACATCTTCCTATTACAACTTAACCTACCTCACATCTGCTTATATTAGGTAGTGGCTTCAGCCTTATCTCTCCTAACACAGAACAAGGGATGCAGCCTGAAAAAGGAGGACGATATATGTGTCAGATAAAGAAAAGATGCAGAAGGGTTTTCTTCCCCCTCTATCCACAGACTGATTCAACAGAGAACTACTGACTGCAGTGAGGAAAATCTACTACTATCAGTACCACCCAGTAGGAGTAGCAGAAATGGCACTATGAGGATACCTCTATTTATTGTGTCCCTGTGTTCTTTCTTATTAAGCAACCATTCCAGAAATGTGAGCTGTGTCATTGTACCTTCACCTTTTCACTTTGACTCTCAGCTGATAAGCTAAAATCCATATTGACTGGAAAATGTAGCAATGAAATACTGACTTGGATGAAAATGTTGACATCAGTGGGATAAGACCCATTCTAAGAATTTAGCACATTCAGATTTTATCTCTTTCTGCTCTTCTAGTTTATGTTAGGAGCAGTGATCCAACATCAAAAAAATTACTGGTGTGGAAAAAAAAAGTCATTTTAGTACATCAGAAAAAAATTTGTTCAGTTCCTGAAGCAGAGCACTTCTACCTCCTTAACCTGTATTTCTTTAAAATTTTTACAACTGAGCATCTTTAAGGATGATTAGGGCTGATTCATCACTCATCTTAGCCTGATATTGCATTGCTTGAAGTCAATCTTTACTCTGTTAAGAATGTATCCCTGGTGATGGAGAGTTATGTTCTGCACAAAAGAATAAACCCTTACAATTTGAATTGTGCCCACACTGAGAGCACAGATAAAATACAGATGAGATGTGATGGCTGCCTCTGATTTGTTTTGGTTTTCCTTATGATTTTCTGGCACTAGTTCCCCAAGTACAAGGTAGAACAGCTTCATTAGCAAGCACCTTTCATCTTGCCACACAGGATAGATTTTTTTTCCTTGCTGAAAACAGTTTTCCAAGCATGGGAAATTTGTCCCATTTCAGATTTTATCTATAGACAGTAGATTTGAACTAAAGATCTTGAGAGATCTCAGATTGCAACAGACTGTAAAGAGATGGTAGTAGGACCCTTTAGGCAGCCTACTTTGTGTAGTTTATGAAAGAGCTGAAAAGCTGGGTTGCTCTGTCTGGAAGGTGAATTGGGATGTACAAAACCCTCTTCTCTCATCTGCCTCCTTAGATCTTGGTCTGCTAATAACTTAGGGGTCTGAGAAAATGTGGAATTGTTTTTCTTTCCATTTTTCTTAGATGGTCTATTGGAGATAGAACAAGGAGACCTATCCTCACCTTGGGAAGGGACAGAGTGTACTGCTTCCAAATCAATGTATCACTGCAGAGTCCCACATCTCTGACACACGGTTCCTCCCTGTTCCAGTCTCTCCATCTCTGTTCTATGTTACCATATACAATGCACCTCAGGGTAAAAGCACATTTTACCCCAGAGTAAATTTTTATAGTTTAGGATGTCAGCTAAACACAGCAGTGATTGTTTACATATGTTAGTATTTAAGTTTGCTTGAAACAATCATTCTGCCACTGTAATAAATCCTGCTGTAGGATTAAATGCTCATTTGAATCTTTCAGTTTAATTATTTTCAGTTTTAATCCAAGAAAGCAAGAAAAGGCCAAGAAAATCTTCCCATATGACATTCAAAATATAAATTGTGCGACCTCAGCCAAGTTCTTCCAGAGTAGATCATCCTAAAACTGTGACTGCTGAAAGTGTCTTGGACCCAGTAGATTTCAGAATATAAGCCTGTACCAGTGCATAACCAAAGTGATGAAACAATTAAAAGAAATTATTATTACAGAATATTTCAGAAGCCTTTTGCACTTCAGATTATGTATTTCCCAGTCAAGTCAGTAAGAATTTAAAAAAACCCAAAACTTGTCACTAAAATTTTTATGCTTCTGTGAAAAAAAATAGTCCCTTGAAACAGCAAATTCTAAATTAATTGTGTGGTTTACCCATTTCCAGTAAACAGTGACACCAAGCAATAAATTCATTTTTAAAATGATAGGGAATGTGCACACCTTCTAATTTTAGGTATACCATTTCGATAGCAGCTAAGATCATTTACAGAGAAACTGAAGCCCTCCAGAGCTACTTTTAATGATTTATCATAGTTCCTTCCTAATATAAGTGTATCTTTTGGATGCCTGTATTTAAGTATATGGCCGTGCAGATCTGAAGCAGTGATACTGCTAAGCTCAACACCCCCAAAATGAGGTAGCACGAAGTGACCTGACTCAGATGGCAGAGAATAAAATGTACCTGCCTACTGAAAGCTGGACATCCCAGAACCATAGAGGAGGTGAGAGATCCAGCTTCCCTCTGGCTTGCTGGGATAATGAGAGGAAAGGATGCATTAACAAGCTTCTCCTTAGAGTCAAAGGGTGACACTCAGTGAAATTGCCTACCAGCAACTCCAAGTAGGTGATGTGCCAGGCATATGGGCCTGCAGGAGCACATGTAGACAAACGTGCTCAAATCAAACCCTACTAGAGTCATTATGCACTTGTCTGACCCTTTTAAGCATAACAATAACTTTTTTTTTCACATTCATTTGAACCTAGAGCAATCCTTTATGTCCAGCAGTTCACTATTTATGTCAAAGGGCACTTAATGGGAAGGTATTTTTCTGAGGCGATTGAATTTGTGATGACAGGAAAAAAAATTGTCTTTCAAGAGGATACATTTAGGCTGTGTGGGAAAAAATGGTACAACCAGCATGTGAAATTTAACTAGAGGTTGAAGTAATTTGCCCAAGGAATCATTTGTTCTTATTTCATGAAGTTTGGAAAAATTCAAGCAAAGAAAGGGCTTATAATTCACTCTTTGTAAGGGGCTGGTTCTGAACATTTCAATGTTCATATTTTGTCATTTTATAAAACCTAAGGTAAAAAAAGCAACTTTGCTCAATTGGACTAAATTATGCAATTCAGTTCACACATGGTGGTTTGATGTAATGTTTTTCTGCCTGAATTCATTCCAGTAACACTTTTACACCCCTGCACACCACAACTTGCTTACTTTTTGATTCTTATTCAAGAGCACTTAATTTAGAGTTTTAAAATATAGGCTGATACTACCCATCATGCAGGAGGAAAAAAACAAAACCCAAAAAACCCAGATAAAAACTCCCAAAATGAACTTTAAGAAAATTTCCTAATCAAACCAACACATTTCCAAAATATGTACTCAAAATCCTGGGGTTAGAAATTATTAATGTCTCTGTATATCAGCAAAACACACTGAATCCCACTGTACAATGTTCTGTTTCAATACACTGCAGTCAATTTTGCCAGTTTGTACCAGTACTGTTTTCATCTTTTTTATCTAGCCCACAGACTTGGCAAAACATAATAATATACTAACATATATTTTTCTATTTTTTTCTGAATAATCATATGTCCAAACATTTTACTGCTCTATTTGACATATATGAAAGAATATTTTACATATATATTACACAGAAAGAAGAAAAATAAAAATACCAAGGTAGATAAAGTGTTCAGCTATCCAGAGATTGGTATCTGTGAGAATTTGTTTTTTCAAATGTTCAAGGCATTAAAAAAATTCCTTTGTTTTCACATTCCAGGTCTTAATCCATAGTCAGACAACTAGATTTATTTTCCTACAGCTTCCACCCTCTTATGAAGCAAGTTTAAGAACAAAAGATTATGAGTTACAAAAATTTAAAGGCAAAGGGGTTTTTTCTTCTGTTGTGCCTGTAGTACTATTCTGATGCCTGAGCCTTCAGTTCATTTGATGAGTTATTGCTATGACAATTTAGGATTCTCAGAACACCTGCTAATGTGCATCAAAATCCACCATCAGGGAGGAGGATGCAATTTTATCCGTATTGTCTTTGCTAGAAATTTCAGTGACCTTTAATTCTAATAGTGTCTTCGGAGAGCAGAATGTGCCAGATTCTTGTAGCCCATGGTGAAGTTAAGATGGAAAATATTTGCTGTTGTAGCCGAAGAAAAAAATTGTTGCAGCCAAATATCTGTGCCTTTTGTGTCAGTTTAGAGTGTTTCTGAGCTTAAACAATTGCTTTTTCTATACATTCTCCCATTTCATTACATGTCTGCTTGAATTTTCTATTTTTTACTGCTGTTATCTTAAGAAACTGCTGATAATTTTTCTTTAAAAATTAAATCTGTAAACATCTTTCCTTTTAAAATTAGGTTAAGCTCAGGGAAGAGGAAAATCTCAACGGGCAGATCAATTTCACTCTCCAAGCTCATGGGTAAATACTATCTATCTAGTCTGTAGCTAGACTGTGTCTGAGTTTTGCTGCAGTTTTGTTCACCTTTAAACAGATTGCATTGATAAAAAATGTTAGCATCTCTCATCTGACTGCATGAATTAAAAGGCCCAGTTCCATTTCCAAGGGATTAGTCTGACTGAAGCCTGTCTTCCAGAGAAGAATCGGGCCTCATTTCTGTGTAGCAAGAATCTACCACTACCTGTTGAAATTGCTGCAGTAGCTATTTAAAAATATGTGCATTATGTCAAGTCATGCATCCCTGGATTTTTGGGTTTATCTTTCCTCCATGGACCTTGTTGGGTTTTTGTTGTTGTTGTTTGTTTGTTTGTTTTTGTTATGTTTTGGGGGTTTTTTGGTTGTTTTTTTTTTGTTTGTTTTGGTTTTTTGGGGGGGGGTTGTTGTTGTTTTGTTGTTGTTGTTGCTTTTCCTTGCAAGGCTTCTTCTTCATATACCTGTATATGATGTCCAAGAACTTTGTGGTAGGGAAAAAATTGTTTGAAAGGAGGGAAGCAGAGGTTGAAATTATGTTTTTATTTTTACTGCTCCCAGGGTGCATGGAAGAAGTACCTAAGTCCTCTTCTACTTTCTCAGCTATTTTACTAATCCTCAATCCACTTATCCTCAGGCACTGATCCCCAGAGCCCCCTGTGGTCTGCCAGGAATAACAAACACAAATTTGATGCTGATCTATATTCCACCTCTTTCTCCTGCTCTCTTCTCTAGATATAAATCCCAGTCTGTATCATACAATTTAGGGGGAGCTGCAGCAGTGACCAGTTGCCTCCATGGTCATCAAATCTCTGATTTGGATCTGGCCTTAGGGAGATAATTAATGCCTGTTTGGGAGGGGAAGAGATGTTTGTTGTTTTTTTTTCTTTTAGCAGTAAAAAAGAAGTGTTATGACCAATTTTTGAGTGCATAGATGTAGAAAAATAGGATAAGATTCCCTTCTAAGTAGTGAGCACAGAATATAAATTTCCATCAATCTGTTGTGGTGTCTGAAAATGTTTTATTTTGGCAATGTGTAAAGCNGTAAATGTGAATAACTTCGTAGTGCAAAGCTTTTGTGGAAGAAAGCTAATGCTCTTCAGGTTAATATGTAAATAATTTTAATATTTTCTGGCTTTGCAATAATTGCTCTAAAAGTCAACAATACCAACTTGAAATTGATTTCTGTGTCTGTCAGTTTCTTGGGAAAGAAAATAAATATTTCTATACTGCTACTGCAAGAGTGGCAGGTATATAAGTGATATTAGTTAATGGGGTGACTGCATAGCCTTACTGCTCTAGCAAATCTGTGCCTTTCATTCCCTCTTGGCTGTTAGAAACAAAAAAAATCTCAATCTCTATAGGCACACTGAAGAACATGGATGTTGTTGAAGCTTGGAGGGAAATAAAACTGTCCCTGGATTTTTGTATATGAAGGACAACAGACTTTAAAATAACAAAAATGGACTGCAAATATCCAGATGTAAGCTAAAGAGAACCAAGACAAAACAAAAAGACTACCTCGAATTCTTTTTCTATCTTTTTTATCTATACCATGTAAACAGATCACTTGATGAAGGGCTGAGTTTTATCAAATGAGGTTGGAGATAGACAGTCTCACTCTTCAGGAAATTTTCAGTCTCTTCCATTCTTTTTTAGGGACATTTTGCTATGAGTCTTTTGCATTGAGGTCATTTAACTTGCCTAGTTCCTAAACAGGTCTATTAGCAAATTCAAAATACAAACTTGAAAGTAGGAGAGAAAAAGCAGTGTAATGAGATACCAAATTTTTAGTACAGTTAGTGCCTGTTTCATAAGTTGTCTGTGGTCCTCTGAGTAGAGCATAGGGGTAAATAGGGTATGGATGGAGTGATTTTGTTCCTAGTTCATTAGAATCAACTCATTTTCATCCTAAATAAAACCCAACACTTCAGAATACCATAAATGCAGAGAATAAGAAGGTATGAAATCAATTTCTAAAATATACAACACAAAGAAAGAGTGGAGACAAAGCTCCTCTGTTTTAATGGCCTGTATTGCAAAATGAAACTATCAGAACAAAAATCCATACTGATAACCAAAATTAAATATATATGTGAAAGGCAATATTCATTTTAAAACTAGCTTTTGAATTGCCATAAAAATTGATGATGGTAGGACATGTGGGATTTTTTCCCATCTATCACTAATCCATAGCATTGCAAAGAATTGAAAAGTCTACTTTAAGGCGGCAGACACAGAGTGACTTATTCAAACCTCTTGCTTTGACTTAAATTACATACCGACATACAAGCAATGAGACCTCTGTTTTTCCCTCTAACCACAGTCTATGTGTAAAACCAGGTAGCAGAAATTTTAGCCCACATCTCTATTAAATTGGGTAATGACTATTCACCATGCAGTTTTTGGCAAGTACAGACAGGGCAACTGTTCAAGAAAAACAAGAAATTTCCTGCTGTATATGAACTGCTCATAAACACTTGAGCCCTGGCACTTTTTACTCAAATTCTGCAGGTCTCAGATGCCTAGTATTAATAGAGACTGCTAATTACAAGCAGTGTGGTTAAAGCAAATGCTTAGCCATACAGAACATTAATTGACACCGTTGTTGAGGAGAATGAAGTGCTGTGTGTGTGGGGAACTGTTTTACCCGTGAGAAGGCTCAAGTCACTGCAGTTTTTGCTGGGTTTATTCATATTTTCCCAAAGCAGGTCTAGATTTAGGCTACATTCTCTGCCTTAGAAGACCAAGGAGGGAACTGTGATTCCTTTCTGGCTCCCATGGTTCAAGGTGGGAGGTAGTCCGATAAAGGCTTATTCCCATCGAGTCTCCACAGCCATGCTGGCCAGGCTTTTGGGGGTGTGAAGTCAAGGCTCAGTTCACTGCCTGTGCTGTAGCTCTGCTACTCTACATTCTGTGTATCATGTATTGTGCCTCCTGCCTCTGTGTCTCAGTCAGCTGTGCTGGGCATCAGAGCAACAAAACCCAACCAAACAGGATGTCCTATTGCTGTCTGAGTTGTTCAGAGTGTTTGTGCTAGTGGATTCCTTTATACATCTCATATTTCTTGTCTCAGAACACAGCACAAAGCCTGTTTTTGGAACAGGAGATTTGCTGGCTTGTACTGGCTGCTTTCTACCTAAGGAGCAGCCATTTTAACTTTTGACAATACTTGAAATCCCCTTCAGTCAATCTATCATCTTTTAGGATGAAATTAAGGATGATAGGAGTACCTTGGGTCAATAGCCAGGAGACTATTAAAAATTAGTTAACCAAGAAGAAAATATATAAGACATAGTGGGCATATACATCATATACTTACACAGAGGAAAAGCTGTTAGAGTGATCCCAAAGAACTTGTCCTTTCCAACATAAAGTGAGTTGACAGATAAATTACTAGTAAAAGCAAATTCTTAGTATACCCTGTTTGTCCAGTGTCTTCTACTGGGTGGGAAGAATTTTATCTAAATGACAAAATTTAAAGAACAGAGAGAAAAAGTCTAGGAAATCACTATAGAAATTAACATCTTGTCTGACCTAAGAAAGAAAAAAGTGATTTTTACTTCATTTTTTTCTGGAAGAATTCTAAAGGCTAATGACCCAAACAGACATACTTGTTTTTGTGGAGTTTTTTTTTGCCTCTGAATTGGTATTGTACAGAAAGTAAAAACAAATTGTTGCAGAAGAAAGGAGAAAATCCCTCAATTTATGGAGTGTTCTGTTACTTTGCACAGCAGAGAAGGGCTTAGGATCCAGCAGGTTTCTAACAGGAGTCATGGCTGATGGGGTTGTATGGCGAGGCTAGAGCAAGACTGAGGGAAGGACAGCTGAGGTAGTTAAGTTTACATCTTCCAGTCTCACTCTAGAGTGAAAACACTTTAGTACAGTGGGGGTGCCTTCTAAGCCTATTCAAGGTGGGTTGGCTTTGCAGGTGAACTGTGCAGTCTTCAGTGTGTTGTCTTGTAAACCTGCAGAGATGAAATGCCTGACATGAAATGTTGTCTGAAAATATCATTTATATATTAAATACTAACAGGATCAGCTTTACATAACAACACTATCATCTCATTTGATTACTACTGATTGGAAAATGGACATTTTATACCTCTCCTCCTCCTGTACCGAGCACAGTAGGTTCTCAGGAATTTTTAACACTGAAACACTACATCCAAGTGCAGATTTCCCTCTGTACAAGAGGGGGCAGCCTAGTCCTGGTAATAATGCCTCCAGAGCGCTGGACATCTGGAAAATCAGTTACCTTATTTGTTATGCTTGACTGTAAAAATTACTGCGTAAATTGCAAATTAATCTTTGTTCTTAATTTTATGGGGGACCGGAGGCTACTCTAAGGCTTCTTAAGGTTGAAGAAAAGTTACAAAATAAAATCCTTTGTTTTATTCATGGGAAATTTCTGCTAATGTGATACAAATATGTGGGTTTCTTCAGTGATAAATTACTTTACAACTTGTAGTGTGAAAGCTGAGCTGAATCAGAGCCCTATGTCTGGACTGATCTCATCAATTCTGGTTCCTCAGCAGGGATTTGGCTTTTGATCACACACTTCTTAATAGATCCAAATATCTAGACACTATGGCCACTTGTGTTTAAATCCTTGCTGCTTGGGTTTATTTCATGCATTGCTTTTAGGTCTTAAAAGCTGAGAGGTGCAGTGCAGGGTCAGACTGAAGGTCTGCATTGTCTGGTAATCTGTCTCTGAGAGCAGTTACAGCAAATGCTTAGGGAAGGACTAAAACAGAAATGGTGAACACAGAGGCATCGTTGTCTGGCATACCTTCCACCTTTCAGCAGACACTGGTCTAAAACAACAATTTCTTGAGCCAGAGTTTGTATCTTGAGAGACACTTTTTCCTTCCTCTGAGGACATTCCATGTGCTCAGTATACCTGAGACTGGGAAGACAGTTTAAGTATTTTCTTTCTTTCATTTTAAGGACTGTTTTGCTGCCTGAGAGGGACTTTCTCTATTCCCAAAGCATTCAGAAGTTAAGCCAGCTCAATCTCAGTCATGCCCTGCTGTCTACTGAGACTGAGATCTTGTCCAAGTTTTATTTCCATCAAGTAACCTTCCTAAACTTTTGTATGAAAGAGATATCTGTGTTATTGTCTGTTGGTTCTTTGTACAATACAGAGAATTGCCACGTCATTTCATCAATTTATTTTCTATTTCAATATATCTTATAATACTTATTTTTCTGTTTCAACTGTATATGTTGCAGGAGTATCCTTTCTGCATTGATGGCCTCTCCAAATTAAAAATTCCTAAAATCAAACATCCAGAAAAAAACAGACTTGGGTGATCTGAGATATGGAAGATGGCAATAGTCAGAAAAAAAGCCAAATCAGAAAAAATGCCACATCTCATTATACCCTTTAAAGAGAAAGGGGAAATGACAGATTCATTGCCAAGGCTGTTAACAGCAGTTAGATAGGAAAAAAAAGGAAGTAAAAATGTTTGGAGAAAATCTTCCTCATCTGACTTTGATCAATCAAAATGTCCCACAACTCGTCTTGCTCATGATTCTTGTCATTAATGCATGTTGCATTAATGTTGCACACTGGTTACTTGGGCCTTGCAGTTTTCACGGATTTAGGCCACTCTTACCTTTAACCTTTTACTCTTACATGAGACTTCTCTTCCTTGTTTAGAATATTGCGAGGCGCAAAAATGAAAGGAAAACTCATGAGTGTGGACAAGTTGAACACTAGTTGGTCTATGGCTGTTTTCTGTTCAATTTTTGCTGCTGAGCTTAAAGCTCCTGCTGTCCGATGCTGGGCAAATGCCAATATTCTTCACTGCAGAGCTGCCTTGCTAGAGGGAGAGGGTTTTGACATCCCTTGCTAGTGTATCAGTGACATTGGCTTCTTTGCCTGTTGGTGTAAAAAGGAAACACATGCCTTCTGGATTTTCCTCTCTTAAAGCAACTCTCATGCAATAAGATGTTGGCCGTGTGGGTATTTCTTAGTACACTCATTACAACATTATTGTGATTTATGGATGATTTATGGATCAGCAACGCCACAGTCTTGGTGTGAATGCCCTGGTTAGCTGTGGAGGTGATGTGTACATGGAAGGCAGTGATTTTTCTCTAGGACCAAGTTTCAAACCCACAAAGTTCAAATGGGTTCAGAATTTACTCAAACACATTCTCACATTCCTTTATTTTACAGACAAGGGTAATGATCCTAAAAGCAACTGCCCTGCAGCGTCACTGGAGTGAAAAATTGAAGGGTTGTTTTCCAAGTAATCTGACTCTGTACAGCTGGATCAATAGTCAATATTGCCAGGGCTTGGCTGCCTTGCTTCTACCTAATTTTTACCACTGAATGTCACAATAAAGCCCAATGTGGAAGATCCTCCAGAATTTGGAGAGGAAAAGAGGACAAGAAATGATACCTGTTCTCAATGTTCTCTACTTTTTAGTATACAATATGTACTGAAGATTCAAGCGCTTCAGTAGGTTTATAAATTGGTCAGAAATGTGTGAGTCTCTGTAAAATTAAGAGTTGATTCCTATTATTTGCAAAGACACTGGTAGAGCCTAGGTATTTCGCTCAGCGAAATTATCCCAAAGCTGTCCAGGCTCATGTCGATGCACATTTGTAAAATGCCATATAAGTCAGTACTGACCAGTTTTTAAAGCTAAATTTCAACCTTGTGTTAATCTAACTTTTTTAGTTATAATTAATACTCTGTCCTCAAAATTGTTTGGGCCGATTTCTAATGTGCTTATGAAAATCCCTAGTAAGCTTGAATCAAATTAATGGAGAACTTGGAGCACAAAAGTTTCAAAAGTTTGTGCCAATTTTTTTTTTTTTTAATTATAAATGTGTCCTCTTGCCATCCAGTCATATGCCTTGAAAGTTTCTTTTGATAAAGGAGTGGGGTTTTTTCCCTCCTCCTTTTAGCTCTCTGGAAGGTATGTTTCTAGGTAACACTGATGTGACCAGGAGTCATCCTTTACAGCTACCTCCAACAGAGAGATAATGAAGACACAGTGGGTAATGGTGTCTTCTGCATCAACTGCTTTACAGTTGCCAGAGTGAGGGAAGCAGATCAGACAGTCAGGGCTTTATGAAGGTCAGACCCAGACCTAAGACTAGTCAAAGTTACAAGCAGCTATTTGTGACTGAGCTAGATGTCTCTGTGGCAGCACTGCCCGAGTCAGACTGCGTGTTAGAAGTGGAACAGTAACCTGGCAAGGACATGGATATGGCAGGGAAAAGTGCTTTTCTAGCAGCAGAGGGCTCCTGACCAGCAATATGTATCAGATTTGTGACCACAGATGCCACTTGGGTGGTGCAGACTAGCTCTGACTGCTCTCAAGAATTTGTTTGAGCAGCCCTTTAGAAATTCCACCTGGCGAGACTTATAACGCAACTTTTCAGGACATTGTTACGAACTTCCTCAAACATCTGTAAATAGCTGGTTTGTGTATGTTCATGCACCGTGGAGGATAGAGTTTAGAATTTTTTACTGAGGTTATCCTTTTAACACAGGGCCAGATTGTCAGGGGGGCAGGTCTATGCTGGGGAGAGCTGTTTGCTTGACTTAGTGGGTGGCATTCTCAAAGCTGAATAACAATTTCTTTGTTTTGTTTCTTTTATGGTACCTTGCTCTTATGGAAAGGACCCACTGTGTCCTTGTATATGTATGCAGAGAGAGCAGATTGCTCTCCTGAAAGTTATGTGTTTTCATTCTGAACACTGCTTCTCTACCCAGCCTTTACTAACATCTCCCAAAAATCAAATTTAGAAAGCCCAACCCAGAAATATATGAGCAGGTTGACAATGGCTGCATTCATTTTGGAAAATCCTTACCCAGTGGCTAAAATTAAAAGGATCACCAAAAAAAATCGTTCCCAGTCTTTCTATATTTTGTCATGGATCCTTTTAGCTGCTGCTGCACAAGAAACAGTGAGAGACTGTAATAAGTCATCTCCTTTGCTACAAGAAGCTATAATTTTGATTTTTCCCATGTCTGGATGACTTTTTTTTCTGTTGTGACTTCACTTTCAAATTTAGATTCCACGGCACCAAAATTACAAATTTGATTGTTAAAAGCTAGAAATTAGTAATGGAAGTTTTACTTTCTCAGAAGGAAATTATAATTAACTGGATTTTAATTCATATGTGTCTACAGAAAATAAATCAGAAAATATTAAACACAAAATGTAACAATTATGTGTTGATTTTTTTTTTTGCAAGCAAAAGTAGTTGTTTTGATAAAGTTTAGTGGAGCTGGTAAGAAAATATAGGGATGTAGTGGATACGGACAAAGAAGAAGATGGTGGATTGCTTAATGTTCTAATAATTTCATTAACAGTTTTCAGTCAGGAACATTTGTCTTGAGGTTTTGAGTAATTCTATTTGGATTCTCGAGCGATTTACAAGCTCTGCAAACCTAACTGGTATTTTCTTCCTTTGTCTTTTTTCATTTCTGAAAGAAAGGGAAAGTAACATGAAGCAGTTTAATTACACTTGGATTCAGAAATCATATGTATTAAAGGCAGGATATTCCAAAATATTGAATGTTCATTGGTAACTTTTCACATGGTGATCATTCCCCTGACATATTACTTAGATAAAATTTGCTTTCTTTCTGTTTACTTTCTATATTAAAATATTCTGGTTTTCCTTCTCTCTTTTTTCTTACTAATAATAATTAGCATTCTCATAAAGTCTGATATAATAATTAGCATGCAGCATTAGAAGAGCTACATATGAAGTATAAAAGTACATTGTACTTAAGTTTCTTGTTTAAGTCTACAATATGACAATTTTTTGATGTGAGCTTGCTTTCTGTATGCACAACAGTTTTCTTACGATAGCTGGTTTTGTTTTCTTTCTGTAAAATAAAATTATTTCATAAGACTATGAAATATTACATTTTGGATAAATAAATCATCCATTCAGTCACTTATGCAACTGTGTAACACAAGGCTGCAGTCTATTTCTGATTTCTGCTGGTTTCTTCAGTTTCTCGGTTCTTCACCAGTGAATTTGGGTTCTGTGGGATGGAACACATTTGTTGTTTCTCAGAAGAAATATGCCAGGGTATTTCTTCTCTCTGTCTTTTGGGGTTTTTTTGTTGCTGACATAGTTATGGAAAATAAAAGGGTCAGCTACTAGGAGCTTGATATTTAGCTCTTTCTTGACTTTGTGTAACTTTTAAGAAACTACTTCACTTTTTTTCTTTTTAATCAAGATCTATAAAATCTCAATTTTCAGTTTATGTCTACCCTGTGCACTCATGGCAGTTTTCTTTGATGTATCTGTACTACTTGCATATTAGATAGATTTTTAAACTTTGTACCATACTTAAGTTATAAGGCATCTGTTCTACCAATGCACTGAAGCCTATGCTTATCATGGAGCTGTTGAACTACAAATGTGCTTCAGCACTTTGATGACTGGATGAAGTCTAAAGCTGCTTCAAATGAGCACATACCTCAACTTTTTTCAAAACTAGACATTATAAAAGTACATTTTAATGTCCACTGAAAAGTGGAGAAGATCTCAAAATGTTGATAGGAATGGTAAGAGCAGAATGAGCAATCCTGTTATCCTACACGTACTGTATTTAAGGCAAATGCTTCTCCTTACTGAGTCTTTATTGTAGGTTCCTAATAAGAAATTCCATGGGTCTGCCTTAGTATGGTTAGGGAAAAATACAGTTTTTTAAATTGTAATTACTTTCCTATCATGCTCGTATATAGAGTGAAAGCCAGTTCATGGTTTGAAAGAATGTCCTGAGTATTTGGTAGGTAACTTGGAGCAGAAGCAGCAGCAGTGGGCTGTGTTGGTGGTCATGTCTGGGTAGACTAAGCAGGTGCTAAACCTTGTGATTCCCTTGGAGGAAATAGTAATCATATGCAGCCTCTCAAAAGAGAGAGTACTGGAGGCGAATGTTAGGCTAAAAACCCAATCATTTGGTGTCTTCTCCTCTAGGGATAAGCCCCTTTTCAGATGATAGGGTCCTGATTTACACAAACCCTGCAAAGCAAATTCTTTGGTCTTTTCTCTGTAATGCTGACATTGAATTTTTACAAAGGCTGTGGCTCTGTTTTCAAAGACTTGGCTTGGGCTCCAGCTGCTCAACACAAAGCAGTACAGAGTAAGTGGTGCCTCTGCACCATGATCAGGTTTCCTTTTTAAGACATTGGCAAAGGCTTCCCAGTAGCTGTTGATCCCAGCAGCTCATGTAAATCCTGCATGTACCCCATTCTCCTCAGTTATTTGCAGTACAGAGACTGTATTATAGCCAAGTCCTCTAAAGTCCTTCTCTTCTTTAAGCAGCAGAATGCATCCATGTTTTCTCAGTCTGCTTACATCAGTGTGGGATTTGGCAGAGGATCCACCCAAGGAACAGGCTGAGAGTCTTCTCTTCTGTATTGGTTTTCTTTGGAAAGGCCTACAAATAATTTCCATTCCTTATACACGACTCTGGCTTCTCAGCTCTCTAGAGAAAAATTAACACACAGAGGTGTCCTTGTCCCCTTAGACCTAGCTTCCATTCCATTGTGAGCCACATAGCTTCACTTGTTCTACCCTTTTCCCCTCTTCTGATTTGTCTCCCTGAGAACAGCAGCTCCAAAATAGCAATCAGTACAAAAAAAAATTGTAGTTATATGAACCTACGTAAAATGAGACTCATCGACCCCCTGCAGCATGTGATTTACTTATGCCAAGGAATGCTTAAGCAAGTGATGCCTCTAAACAACACACCCCCAAGTCATGTGACTACTGTCAGTCCCCAAAACATATTTATTTCTGGTTTTGTACCAGACCAGGACAGTCACGCATTTGCAGGCCCTACCTGTCTTGTCTAGCAGATATTAATTAAACAGAAAACAGACTCCAAAAGCAAAATTTTATCTTTGACCTCTTCCATCTAATATCATTTGACATAAATTACTACCTCTTGCATTGTGCCATGCTGTGTTAAAGTAACCTTACACTTTTACTAGATAACTATCTTTACAGCAAAGCTATGATGTGCACAATAAATCCACATTTTTCCTGTCTTGTAAATCACTGGATTTAGTTTATTTGGATGAACAGTAGTGTGATGACGGCAGTGGTAGCCAAGAGATAAGACCTCATTGCCTTTGCATGGATCTTCAAAGAAGTTCAGAAATATTATAATCTATTATGATTACCCTTGTAATCATAATAAAACAGAAGGTAATAGAGACCCCATTCTTCTCCTTTATAGGCTATTTGGAAAGAGCTTGATGATCTTAGAGAGGTTCTTAGAGATGTTCAGAGAGAAGGTACCGCAAAACAAAAACCTTTCCCTCATACTGTGCAAGATGGTATTTCAATGGTGTCACCTACCTTTTTTCAAAATAGAACTGGAGAGCAATTTCAGAGTAATTAACTTTTAAACTTGCAGGAAGCCCCAAGAAATGTCTAATTCGTAACTAGTATAGTAAATCACAGAACCTAATCTAGGCAGATCTGATCAACACATAATAAATAATGACTGAATTTAAGAACTTTTGTCCACTGAAAAACCTCAGAATTGCACAGATTCTTCAATAAAAGAATATCACAAGTAAGACAAACACAAATCATTAAGGAGAGAGCAAAATATTCAATCAAGATTAACCTTCAAATAAGGAAAGATTATTTTCTTCAATGCTGCCATGACAACAACCTAAAATGTGGTACAGCACATTCAGCATGTGGTACAATTGATGTGAACTTCTTCTGTTTGGCTAAAGACTCTTTAGACTTCTAGGTCACCAAATATCCTTACCAACCTGTGTTCAATTCACTTCCACACTCACCCAAAGCACAGGGCGTGGAGAGAGTGTGAGAAACATACGTATGACATACATATACATGACAGTATTCTTGAATTCCTCTATTCATGCTCCAAGCTGGAGACATATAAGCAACCTCTGACATGGGAGCCATGTGGCTGCTTTAACATTAACATCTTTCTTCCAGTATGACCAACAGAAGAGCAGGGTTAAGCTCAGGCACATCATTGTGCTAATCCACCACTATTCCTTAGCAGTGTTGGTACAGAACTCAGCAGTTGTTTGGTTAACACAATATAGAAGTGACTGACTTCACCTGCAAATGTCTGTGTAGCCTTTTCTGCATAAAGACCTGCTGAGAGTGGATCTGATTCAAATGCTTCGAAGCTGCCCTGTATGTTTTTTCATTTGAGACCAGTAAGGTTGTTGCAGACCTCTCAGTGGGACAGAAACTTCGTGGCTGCCCACCTTGAGACCGACTGTAAAATGCTGGCTTTGATCTCAATGTCCTGACTTAATCAGAGCTCTAGTTATAGGTGAAATTGTCTCCCCATGCAGTCAGCCACAGCTGTGCTGGAGGAGGGGATGGGGGTGGGACTGTGCTTGGTGAAAATGAGATCTCACAGGAGTTCGGCTCCTAGTTTTGAGCAAGCATCTACAGAACACAAACTAACATTTTTAAGTTTTTGTCATGGCAAAATGGATCTGGGTATTTTCAGAATCAGCAAAGAGCATGACCTGGATGCTGAGGGTGTTCTGAAGTTCCTTTTCTAAAGCACAGGTATCTTAGAACTTCTCAGCAATACTATTGTATAGTTTATTTATGTTGTAGCAGGAAGGTAATATTGCCCTTTTCTCTAAATCGTTTGGAAATGATTGAACCATTTTAAGGAAATTTTCCAAAATAAGTCAGCCTCAGACAGATACTTTGTCTGGGAAAGTTCAGCCCAAATAGTTAAATGTTGGCAAAGTTTTATAAATTACTTAAAACAGTATCTTATAATGGTAGACGTTGGGCAACCCAGCTGTATTTGTCGCTACCAACTCTGCCCAGACTCCCTAAACTGTCAGAAAGTGTTTGTGTTTCAGAACATTATTTCTACAGTCTATTTGAATTGGCAGATGTTTGTTTTTTAGCTGCCAGTATTACATTTTGTTTGAGATAAGTGAGGTGCTGAAACTGCAGCTCAGAATGTGCTTGGCTTGTAGCAATTTCAATTTATATCACAACTGTGACAAAGCAAGTGGATTCACATTATTTATTTTCTATTTCAAGGGTAGGGAGTTCTGTGCTGGCCAAACCGAGGTCTGCAGCACACACTGACCACAGGAAGGCTGGTCTGGGGTGCCTTTGCAGAGTATTGGCTCCAATGCACGTGGAGTGAGGCTTCAAGCAGGTGCACAGAATTTGAGTACTCACTTGTTGGAAATATTTGGTCCAAGTATTTAGATTCTGTGTGAGTAAACTAACTGGGGAGCATGAAAGACACATCAAACTGTGAGGTGTGAGTGGTTGTTCTGCGTTAGTGGCTGAAGTACTGCTCATATCTCTGTGCCTCTCACACAAATCCTGGTGATATGGGTGCTCTTGTTTTCTCTATTCCCTCCTTACAGAGTTCTCATCTATCAGGCTGGCAAAGGGAGCTTTCCCACTCAGTGAGTTATGTGCAGTTCCAGGAGACATTATCAATTGCTGCTGCAGAGGTCTGAATGGGCACAGAGGATCTTTTGTTCCCCTCAAGGAACCAGTGGTGAATTGACTCACAACTGAATACCAAACACACAGGCTTAAAGGTAAACCTGCCACTTCCTGGCTAGGAGATAAAAAAGAAATTACCTTTCTTCTCATAATCATCAAAGATGGAGAGTGAAAATTTCAATTTTTAAAATCAAAATACGTATGATTTAGATGCATATATATAACATAGACACATACTTTGAAATACAAAGTAGTGTAAATATAAAACTTCGAAGTACAAAAATAAGTAATTTTTTCAAAGGATTTCAAATTTTCTTTAATTCTGATTCAATGCCATACATTGTCAAGAAAAAAAGATTCAGATTGTTGCTTCAGGTTAAGAAAAATGCAGAATTATAGAAAATAGAAACACTCATGTTGGTTTTTTCAGTTAGTTTTATAAAGTGGAACTGAACAGAACGTTTAAAAATAAATGGAAAAAGTTGCACAAGATGTTCTATCTCATAGAAATCTTGGACTTTTCCTTTCCCATGAAATTCCAGAATCCTGAAAAGTTACTGGAAAACTGGAAAAATTTTCATTCTTTAATGACTCAGTTTTGATAGATGTATTCTGTTAGAAATACCTGCTTCTGAGTTTCAGCACGTGTAACTAATTATATACGTGTTGAATTAATCCTACCAGCTGAGTGTTCATATAAAAGACAAGAGAACACAGTGTGAGGAGTGTTTCTTGTACAGCTCTGAATTTCCATGGCAATCCCCATTTCCCCACAGCTGATTACAGTAACGAAGCCCTGGTAGCACCATCTGTGATATACACAGAACCCTGCATGTCCTCTCCCAACACAGATACAGCTGAGGTTGTGTGGTTGAAATGTGTCAGTTGAAATATCAAGCAGCTGCATTATCTCTTTCTCTTATCACTCACCTGGGATCATTACTAAGCTCATGGGTGTTCCCTATACAGGTATGCCCTGGTCATGTTTTTGGTAGGTTTGCTCTTCAGATGGTGATACCTGTGTAGATTAATTGGATAATTCCAAACTGTTCTTCATAATACTTTGGAGGCCTGAATAATAATAGCTCCTTCCTTATGTTTGTGCTCTATTTTCATGTGAAATGGAATTTCAGTCCTTTCACTAGATGTCAAATATTGTTCATAACAGAAATAATATCTCATGATCTAGGATAGGGTGTAGGTCTTGATATGTTTGAAGTTACACTTCTTTATTTGGACATCTCCTTTAAAAATAGTGTTGCTGCATAAGTTTTTCCATCTTTCCAAACGTTTTGTATTTTTTCAGGGGATTGTGATACTCGGCCTTTTTCATATGGTTAGAAAGTTATGGTTAATACCATTGTCTTTATTTAAAATTAGGTAAAAATTTCTTTTAAAAGACAGTTTTCTTCTGTTTGCCAAATCTTTCTTTGGTCAGAAATCCCACATGCCTGTGTCAAGCTAAATTTCCTGGGAAAGTCTGAGCAAAAATGCTTTGGTATGGGAAGAAAAAATGGTATTTTCTGAATTAAAATATTCTGGTAGTTGTACTGGCCCATCTACAATGGCCTAAAACAGCATGTAGATAAGTATTGCAAGGTCCTTTATCCCTGCATTGTTGTGAGTGCTCCAATAAAGCTATTTGAAATCTCGGCAGTGTTGTGGAAAATTCCTAGTGTTCTGTCTACCCTGAGCATGTATTTATATGCCACTGGACTGAATGCATTTTGCTTTGTAAAACAACTAAATTTGCTCTTTCCAAGGAATAAATAGCAGGAAGTTTCCTGAAAAAAACAGGATGTAAAACTCTCCCTTGTCTTAATTTAGATTGGGAATGCCTATGTCCAAATCTTCTCTCTAAGTATTAGTGAGATCCCAGCATAGGATTCTATGCTGCTTGAAAAGTTGCTACCAGATGTTGAATTCTGTTGGGTTGGTTGTTGAGGGTCCTACCAGGCTACTTGGAGGAGTGATGGTGTTAACTGGGGCATCAATCCACACAGCCTTTATACCTCTTTTGTCTTTTCCCCCTCACAAATGTTTTCTTTGGCTTTATTACTTACAAAAGGAAGTGTCAAAAAAAAAAAGAGAGAAACAATAGTGCAAACAATGCTAACACTGCTATGTGCCTCCCAGGCCTTTGCCCTTCCATAGGACTGATTGTTTTTCCTCTTCTTTCACTGTCCTCTCATTCAGCCTTGCCTGGTGCAACTCACAGAGTGGGACTTCTTCCCTCATCACACATCTGGGCACGTGCAGGACTTCTCCCTCCCATGCTCCTTCCTCCCATGCCATGGGAAAGCCTGGTTATCCTCAGTCATGGCAGGGGCTCAGGGTTTTCCTGCTGTGACATCTCAATACTGCACACCACTGCAAGACAAATAACATCTAGTCCTGGCATTAAGAAATCTTTTGCCCCTTGACACAGAGACCCCTGACCATCGCTTTCTATTTTGAAAACTGGTAAAAACAGCAACATCTGAGGAGAGTGCAACAGGTGTCCCTGAAACTCAGAAGTATTTCCATTTAATTACACAGCCAGGGACTGTGGGGCTCATAAAGTTTCTGTATTTGCACCTTTGTTTGCTCTTTTGCTTGCTTAGAAATCTTGCAGCTGCAGAAAGATTTAAGAAAATCTTTTCACCTTATAAAAACTGGAAATATCAAACCCTGGTGGGGTATCTAGAAGGTGAGGTTCTGGTGTAAGAATTTGTTTAACTGGCATATTTAAAAGCAAAAGTAATAAACAACATGGAACCTCATTTTTGTATATCCTGTCAGGTTTTCAGGTGTATTGAAATTAGAGCTGAGTGAATACTGCTAAAAGGACATTAAAACATTCATTCAAAGGCTTCAGATGGCTGTGGTAAGATTTTACGGGCTTTGCTAAAACATAAAATGAAAAAGTTAGTTGACAGGGAAATAACAACATTTAAATAAATACTTTGAGGGTTTCTGTAGAGCACACCTGAAGGCACATTCATTTGGTGTCGCACCAGTTGCCAGCAGCAATATTTACATTTGCTTGAGGAAATGCAGGCCATTTTGTGAACTACTGATTTAGATGCTGTGTCCATCAGGGTATGTTCTGATCTGACATGATCAAAGAATCTCCAGGTGAAACCGTGACACAAGCAAGAGATATTTGTGGAAAGCCAAATGCCAACTCCCTGCAAAACTCTGCACCCTCAGTCCATTCACAAAACTGCTGAGAGAGAGCTGAGACCTCATTAATAGATAGATAATGTCTCTAAGTAACAGAAGAACATATGGATTCAAGTATTGAATGAAAAATTGAGAACTAGCCTGGTTAAAAATGTGTTATTTTTGTGTCTCCTTTGATTCTACTAAGCAATCACAAGAAATGAAATCTTAACTATTAAGTATCAGGGTTTTTTTGGTCAGAATTACATTGGATGCTCATTTTTCTATTAAGACGTTTAAAAACAACAGTCCAATATTTCCTTATCTATCACAAAAAAATTTCTATCTAGAAACTTTTTTCCTACTCACCTGATCGCTTTTAGATTATCCAACTCTCTGCAACCACTTAAGAAGCAGTAAAGTGCTTCCTAGAACCTTGTGTTATTTTCCATCAGCTCACTGCATGCTTTTCAGCACAAGTTGGAAGGAGCTTAAGTCACTAAAATATCATCACTGAAGAGACCCTAAATATATTAGATGTGTGCAAAGGTTCTGACTGGGGCATATGAATCCAAGTTTATAATTCTTAAATGAGACCACAGCTCAGACTCTACTACATTTACCTTCAAAATATACTTCAAGAACTATTTCAGGAGGGAACCAAAAATATGATGTCTTCTTGTAAATAGTAGTTTGCTTACACTAGTAAGATATATACTCAGGGAAGTATTAGGAACATTTCAAAACTAAATATGTCTGTACTGTCATCCCTTTAGAAATATATTGCATGTCTTATAGGATTATTTTTCAAAACAAGTTTCTAATGTTTTGCTTTTTTAATTCAGTACAGAGTATACAGGACTGGTACTAGTCATTTTAGGAATCTTTTATGCCTTTTCATGGCTCTTGACTGTACATGAAAGAATTCTGTCTCTTTGAAAGTTGTACAAGTCATAAAAGTACAGCTATAACACATTTAGATCTGTTCTTGAATAGCACTAAATGGATTTCTCTGTCTGTGTGTATGTATCCATGCTCACTTGAAATATGTCTACATGCATATATTTTGGAAAGAGAAGGAATGAAATTTGGGTACAAAATGTACCTCTGTTCATTAAATTTAAAGCAGTGAGGTTATGGACAATTACAGATATGGATGTAGTAATGTCATTATTTGAACAGAATGGCAAGAATTTCAGTGAAAGTTTTAACTATGAGATATTCATTCAATTGCATTCAAAATGAAACAATTTTATAATTTTTTGCTGCATTTTTGCCATCAAGGGCAATATGCTTAGCCTGTTCAGGGTTTTTTTACTACAAATTCCTGGCAGATTTCCCTTTCAGAGTCTCATCAGCTACAATGTTAGAGACACTGGGATCATACATTTATTCATGATACAATTTTTTAAAACACATGAGCATAAGCTGTATTTTACAAGCTTGTTTTTCTTACTATTTTTCTTGCACTAATAATAGATCTGAAACATCTATTTTATTGTTAAAGAAACAGCAAATCTGAAGTATCAACAAGAGAATACCATGTCTTTGTGCATATTTGCATGTGTCTGTGTCTTGGAAATAGCTTCTTGAATGGCAAAAGCTTGCTAAAAAATATAATCTATTTTTCCCACGGTTTTCTTTTTCTTCTTCAATTTCACCTGGCTCTGAAAGGTTTGTAGCTCTTCGCAGAGTACACAAACAACACACTTTTGATTTTTTTTTCCTAAACAAAAAGCCTCACTTTGATTACCCAGCCCAGGTCTGTGTGTTCATCCAACCAAAATAACATCTCCCAGGAGCATTAATTTCATTTCTTTTTCATATTAGCTGGATCAGCCATAGGGAAAGTGGAAGGAATAATTTTATATCTTAAGGTTTTTATTTGCCTCCTTCTGGTCTTTCAGATTGGTGGGGGAAAAAATGGATGGCACTAGTTTCATCAGCAGCTCTCTCTTACTTGGCTTCATTTTTATTTTGTCTGGCATGAAGCAATGAAGCCTGTATGAGTTATTACTGTCTCATGTCTCAGTACACAATTAATTTTTTTCCCATCCCAAACTGCCAGGGCCCGGCTTTCATCCAATCTTTACAAAAAGGCTACTGTGTGAGGGGGTGGTTTTCATTCTTTTTCCGATCATGAAGGCAGTAACGTAGAATTTTCTTATGTTAAGATGTTGCCTTCTGAAGAAGAGAAAAAAAATCTTGAATTAGTAAGTTCTAAAGTTGCATTGTCCTGTAGGTAAGGATGACTTTTTCAGAAGAGTCAGTGTATTACATAACTTTTCCCTAACTGAATGCTATCATAAGTATTAATTTCCCATCCTGCACATTCTTCTTTGCTTGGTTTATAAAAAGGAAAGTTCATGCAAGTAATCGCCTCTTGGAATCTTTATATTAAATTGCAGGTTTTGACATCTGATTAACTCTTATTTGCTGCTCTTGAATTTATTGTCTTTAAAAATCTGAGCCTTTAATATACTGGTCCATAGCTTTATAAAACTTTCTGTATTCAATTCACCTGCAGATTTCTTTTGTCATCAGAGGAAAATGTCTGGCTTTGCTTTGAAAATCTCAACTGATACTCCGTATTTTAAGTCCCTATAGGATGCCAATGCTCGGGGGTTAACATAAGAAATTACTCTTATTCAAATAATGTAGTTCAAGACCTCATTCAAATGTGGGATTCAATAATGGAGCCTTCACAGTATACACCCTTTTCAAAAAGAACCCAAAAAAGGTATCTTTTGCACAGACTCTGTGGTACTCCACGTCCTGAATGATGTAGATTATTCACTTGATCTGTGAACAGGTCTTCTATTTTGTATTCCTCCTACTTCCAGGTGTTTATTATTCCTATGCAAACCATCATGGTGGTATTCACTGCTTACACTTCCTTTCTAGCTGATATTTCTCAGAAAGGTATCCCACTGTGGCAGCATATTGGGGAAAAAAAAGAAGATGGCAAGTGAAGAGAAGATGGAAAGTGAGGAGTATGGAATACATGAAACTGATTAGAAATTTAACAAAACCCCTGCCAAACTTGCTAAAAATCAGGTCAGTTATGATAACCAGTTGGCAGGACTTGGTCCTGTGCTTAAAGATGTAACAATCAGGAATAGTCATCCTGTTCTATGTAATTCTTGAGCTAGATGATACATGTCTATGCCTTCACCAGTGAATTTCCATAGCTGCTTGAATCATCTGAATATGCTTAGGTTATCATAGCTTTCACCATGTTAATCAATTAGATTTCCATTAAGCTTCTTTTTGCACATTAAATACTTGCCTGCCTGTCCATGGATGACATCTTTAAGGACTCTTTCAGTGGCACAGACTGGATAGGAGTGTAGGAAGAGAATAAAACTGTAAATCATGTCCAGATGCATTAGAAAAAAATTGAGATACATGAAGCCTTTCTGAAAACTAGTTTCAATCTTCTGTGTTGTATACTCTTAACAACACCTAAGAGACGTGGTTCATCGAACCCTTCTTCTATGCCATCCTAGAACACGTTGGAGCAGTCCTGAATTTTTCCTTTCATTTCTGAGAAGTTTTAAGTCTCTACACATTGCTGGATGAATGAAAAAACAGTTAAAAATACTGACTTTAACTGACACAAAAAGGATTGAAAGAGCACAAATTTCCCCAACTTATAAAATTTTACCCCAGCGATGGGAGGTGAAGATTCAAAGATTTCAGGCAGAGTGTAATGATCAGATTGCCTCAAGCACCTACATTACCATGAGCAGCAGGTTAGACTAGGCGAGATGCCTTCCAGCCTAAACTGTCCTCTGGTTCTGTGAGCCTTTGAGACTCCAGCTCCAGAACACAACTGAGGATTATGAACCCAAATCTTCCTATAACCAGAAAAAGCCTATGTCTTCAAGAAAGCAGCGTGTTTACAATGCAACCTTTGTTCCCGACGATCATCTGCTTAAGGAGCTTACTGTTCTGAGTACTGGGTTTTGTGGTTCTCATTCCTAAAATGCCGATCTGCCAAGCACAGTTTAGAGTGTGCAGTTACAAGTTTCATTAGGTGGTGAAACAGCTGTACACCACTAACCCTTCTGTTTTGTTAGCTTGTTGCTTCAATTGAGGCAGTGGTGTAGCTTGCTGAAGCCTGTTAAATCATACAACTCCTAATCATTTCAGCAACTTTTTCTTGGGCGTGCAATTTTCCACAAATGCACATATTGCGCACATGCTGGTGCTGAGCTATTCATTGCCACATTTCTAGTTTCCATTTCTAGTAAATACATCTAATCATCAATAAAATAAATCAAGACAGGAAAAGTAAAGAACTACCTCAGATTACGAAGTGAAAAAATATAAATAAATAAAACAAGGAATATTATTAAACTGTCAGTCTCCAGTGCTGCTTGAAGACAGCAATAGAATGTTTCAACAGTGCAGAATATATCTATCTGTTGACTATTAAGTATAATTGTTGATATTAATTCAAAGAAATTAGGTAGAAACTTTCACCAATTTGTGTTAAACAGGTCATAATTGGAGGGTTCTATGAAAAGCTCCATTAAGAAGCAATCATGTTTAAAATAACACAAATGAATACATTTATAGAAACAGGATCAAAGGTTGGCAGTGCTTTTCTGCTTTCCTTGTTGAAAATAGGATGCATATATCATTTAGGACATAAAAAATTTCTAGCAGACCATTGCTGCACAGCTGGCCTCCTCATGCATCCTGATCTGCAGTTTGCAAGTCACCATATTTGATCATCACCTGAAGGTCAATATGAAAATGTTGCACTGTTTTGATCTGTGGATTTTTAAGGACTTCCTGACATGCCGCAGAAGTGACATAGATGTCATTCATGAAGATGATACTGTTACCAGCCTAGAGGTAGAGCAGCTGCTCTAACAGCATAGTCTCTTTGTTTTTCAGCCGATGTTAAGAAAAGGTCAGGCTAGAGGCTGCAGAATGACATGTCAACTTGCAGCATGGGATAGTGCTCAAGGTGCTCCCTTTCATTCCATTTGGAATGCAACCACTTGTAAATTGGTTAGTATTTTGTCCCTCACTATGAGCTCTTTGTTATGATTGGTTAGTAATTATTTGACTGAGTGAAACAGCTGCGTTGATCTGAAAACTGAAGAGGAATAAACACAGAAAAATTGTTTAAATATGATCTAAACAAATAGACAAGTAGGCATTGCCTGTGTTTTTGCTATCTTGCTGACAGATGTGAAACAACCATTCAAAAAAACTAGGCAGCATGAAAAGGACTTATCAGTGTAAAGGTTCTGAGGTATTTATGTAATCCCCTAACAAGCTTGTGAGAAGTATAAACCACCTTGCAGTATTTCTAACATAGTAGTAATGTAATTAATGTACTTAGTGTATCAGCTAGTAAATTAGGAACAGAATTTTGTTTTCTTTCATCCAAAATTGATTGTTTTCCCCACAAGGTAAGATAGGGTTTGTGGTGAAAGTAGTGTTAGAGATACAACAAACAAGGGTGAAAATTCAGTCTTGCTGCTTGCAGCAGCTGGAGATGTTGATGAGAACTGGTGGCTGGTGGTGGAAGAGGAGGCCTCCCCCAGTTCCTAGAAACAGCTGCTGCCCCATCATGGTCATTTGGTTTCATCACAGTAGCAGCATCTGGGTTAGATTTTCTGAGTTTGGGCTGCGCAAAATAAGTGACTTGTTATCCCTAGCAATGTGCTGTCATAGTTCTGAGCGTGTTTTGAGGTGATTTTCATGACCAGAGTGACCAAATGTTATGCTGTTAACATATGAACACAGGTATTTCAGGAATAAAGTAGATGGTGTTACAGATTCTCCATTGAGAAAATGTGTCCCATCTAAAAATGTGTTTCTTTCCTTCCTTCCTTTTTTCCCACCTTTCACAGCAACATTAGCGTGGTAGAAATGAAAATCCCTACACAAAGGAGAAGTTTTTGGTATTGTAGAAACTTCATTATAGGAGGAAAATCTACAACACGACTCAATCTGCTTCAAGATGAACTTAATTTTTGAAACAAAATGTGACTTTTTAAGTGAGGCTAATTGACAATCAGATTTCCAAGAGATGTTGTAAATTTGTCACCTGGCATTTTTAAAACAAGATTGTCTGTCTTTCTAATATAAGCACTCAATTTTAACCTCCAAGCCACTGAGTTCTGTTATGTTGTAGGGAAAAGTAATTATCTTCAACGTGGGAGCAACAAGCAAAAATATTCTGATTTTTGCTGGACAGTTCAGACTAGTGATTTCTTGTGAGTGACATGATTGCAGCAGTCATTTCTAGGACTATAAATAAGAATTCTATAGAATATACACATAGCTGACCTACTATGGACTAGAAGGCACAAGTGTCCATGGAGTCCTCAGTCCTTTCACCTTTGGGTAACATTGCATGAGGGCTTATCATTAAACCTGAGGTGATTGTCAAGATGCTGCAGAAGACACAGTTCTCCAATGCATTGCAAATAGCAGAAATCTTCATTTCTTCTGGGTTCGTCACACAAATTCCTTGCTGTTCTAAAGTAATATCTCCTAACAGGCAAGACATCCTTCATAATGATCCTTTCCAGTCAATTTATTTCTGGTGTTTATTCTGTTGTTACTATTATTATGCTGTTCCCTGGTTGGAATATACTGCCCACACAAAATTTTTGGCTCTTGCCTTTTTCTGGGAAAAGATGGAGTAATATTACATTTAATTTGCTAGATAAACCAGAATTTTCTCTTTGCACCACTTATAGCTACTAGTCTTCTACAGTATTCAAAGCTGCTATCATAATGAAAACTGGACTTACTTCAGCTGTTTGGGCTTTATTTTGTCATGTTTTTATAATAATAATATCATGGTCAGGGACAGACAAATTACTGAGGTTGCTGATCATGCATTTACAGACTATTTCTTGCATGCTCACTTAATAAGCACCAAAGAGTAGTTTCTTTTATTTCTAGTGCAATAGATTCACGGGATTTTTAGATCAGAGTAGGAAGAAAGCCTGCTGAATGGGTTATTGCTCAAAAAAGCATCACTGTTGGATCCACACAGACACTTTCAAAGACACCCTAAACTTCTGATGCAGTATGTGCCATTGAAACAATTTTTCTTTCTGGGCAGGGATAGTTGACTCTAATTGGAGACCTTCAAATTCAGCTCATTGGTTAACAATTTTTATTATTAGCAAATGCTTTTTCTTAAAGGGAAAGAAAACTCAAACTTTTCATAATTCTAATTTTTCATATGCAAAACTTTTTATCTGAGAATGAGCTGGAATGTGTTTGGGTTTTTTTTCCTAGGAATACAGATAAAATATTTCCAAGCACCTGATTTAAACTTACCAAATTAACTTTTTTTTAATAATAACATCAGTTGCCATTTTATATGCAAATACACAAAAAAGCTCAATTAAAAATGCAGGACAAATAGTCAGTTGGAGGATAGGAAAAGATTTATCTGCCTGACTCCATTTAGCAAGAGAAGGAGGTTAATGCTTAACTGTGCATTTCTGTGAGGCATTTGTTATTCTAGCAATTAAACACTTACAATAAGCACTACATATGTGTTCACTGAATCTTAATTTAATCCTCACCATTTGATAACACGTCAGACCTCATCAATTTTACACCTTTTTTCCCCTGGAATGAGTTTTCATTTACCAATTTCAATCCAATTACTCTTGCTCTCCCATTTCATTAGACCTTGTAAATATGATCCCAAAATACTGCTGTTAACGACTGCTAGCAAGACCTCATAAATATATTTTATAATTGATAGATGTTACATAACAAATGAGTGCCTTAAAAATCATGCTGAAAGGCATTAGAGCAGCATTAGTCCTGTTAGAGGAAAAAGTGAAAACCTCCCTCTCCACATCTGGAAATAAATTCGGTTCGACAGTGTTTTCACTTGTTGGTAAAAGTTCTCTCTTTGCCTGTCGTGCTTGATAAGTTATTAGAGATGACAGATGGCATTTGACTGAAATTTACAGTCGATTGCATATTCCAAACTCATGCAGAAATTCAGAATTGTACTGAAGCAGACTGAAAGTTAGCCTAAAAAACCCCAGAAAACATAAAATGTAGATATTGTATGTAATATTACAAATTTGTTCACTGAAACCCAGCAGAGGTCAAAGTAAGTGATGATGAGAACATGTGCTAGTATCTGGAAAGCCAAGGTGGAGTAGGAATACAGCTTCCTCAAGAATGACCACAGTTCAGCTGCACACTCAGTTGCTATAGATATGACACTGGAGGGTGGCTTCTGCCAGAGTTGTTAGTATGTATTTTCACGTTTGACTAAGTGGATTTGCAGCAGCCAGTTGGCTTGAAAACAGCTCAGGGAGAGGATTAATATAAATATGTAGAATCATAGAATGGTTTGGGTTGGAAGTGACCTTAAATATCATCTCACTCCAATGCCCTTGCCGTGGGCAGGGATGCCACCCACAAGATTAGGTTGCTTGAAGCCCCATCCAGTCTGGCCTTGAAGACAAGCGTCCACAACTTCTCTGGGAAACCTTTTCTAGGGCCTCACTATCCTCCGAGTACAGAATTTCTTAACTAAATCTAATCTTCTTTCAGTTTAAAAGAAACTTTCCCCCTTGTCCTATCACTACCTGCCCATGTCAAAAGTCTCTCCTCTTTTTTTTATAAGCCTCCTTTAAGTACTGAAAGGCCATGAAGAGATCTCCCCAGAAAAGCACTGAAGGTAGTGTAAGCTACTTTCACTCCCTGGGCTGAAAGAGGTGACTTTTGTAATGTTTAATTAACTGTATAATTTTGGAAAATCCTCAGCCATGCCTTCTATGTCTAGAGTAAAGTTGTACACTTAGCTCCTGACACGAGTGAGGTGAGGCACGCAACCATTTGGGCTGGAAGGGACTTTGAGGATCATCTAGTCTTTCCTCCCACTCAGAGCAGGGCTACCTTCAAAATTAGATCAGGTTGCTCAGGGTCTTTCAAACACATCCAAGAACAGAGATTCCACAACCCATTCTAGTGCTTTATCACTTGCATTACAAATTTTTGGTTTCCTTACATCTAGTGAGAATTTTCCTTCTTGCCAATTGTGGCAATAGCTCCTTATTATGTTGAAGTGGCCTATAAAACTAGCCTGACTATTTTTTTTATGGGCCCTCTCTAGATAAAAACTGAAGCTGTCTCACACGGCAACATTCTTTTCTCCAGGCTAAACAGTATTTCTTCATCAGCTTTTCCTGATGTGCACTATCCTCCAACATCCTCACTGTCATAGGAGGTCTATTCTGGACTCCTCAATTTGCAGTCCTCTCTGCAGGAGAAGAACCTAAGTCTGGGTGTAACACCTCAGTTATGAGCCACCAGTGTCAGACAGCAGGATGATTTCACCAGCCCTGTAGGTTATGCTCTTTCTAAAGTAGTGCAGTGCACAGGCAGCCTGTATTATTGCAAGATTGCACTGCTGACTTATATTCAAGCTGACACTCTTCAAAATGCCCCAACTGCTTCTGCAAATCTGCTTTGATCCAGCTGGCCCCAGTCCGTAGTAGTGCATGGGGTTATTTTTTGCCAGTCAAAGGATTTGGCATTTCCCTCTTGAGGTTCATCTGTATAGTTGTCCTGGTCATTGATGAAGATATCAGAGAGCACAATGAAGATAAACAGAAATGAACATGAGCAGTGCCATATCAGTTCCTGAAGGATGACATTCACAACCAGACTCCAACTGCGTTTGCGACAATTGACCATGGCTCTCTTTGCCCAAATATATGGCCAGTAAGTCAGCAACATTAAAGTTACCTACCCCATACAATCCATCTCTCCTCAGTTCAGCTACAAGGATGCTGTTGCAGACAGTATTGAAAGTTTTGCTGGAGTCCAGTAGTGCTTTCTCCTCATTCACAAAGCCAGATATTTCAATAGAGAAAATAGTCAAGTTGGTCAGATGTGATTTTCTTTGATAAATCCTTGCTGGCTGTCCCCAGGCACCGTGTATTTCATGCCTAAAAACGGCTTCCAGAAAAGATGTACCCTTCCAGATGCTGAATTTAGGATAAAAAGCATCCTCCTCACAGCTTGGTTTTCTTTTTTTTATTTTTTTAATATTGACCAGGCATTTGGCTTTTCCAGTATGCAGAAGCATACTGCAATTGCTACAAGCTTACCAAATGTCTTCCAATTACTTAAGGCAGTTCCTTTGGCATCCTTGAACATCCTTCTGATATGCCTTGATGGACTTTATGTCCTACTTACTTAAGTAGCTTTAGCTAGCTTTATCTTCCTCTGCTTTGGATAAAATCTCTCCTGTAAACTCTTCTGTAATGAGTAGAGATCAGGAAGGTTTGTGAGCAATAAAGACCAAAGCAAGGAAGATGCTGCTATCTAAGTTTTTCCACGTCCTTCAACACAAGATGGCCTGTTGCAGTAAGAAGTGGAAAATTTTGTTGGATCTTGATTTTGCTGCCAATAAACCTATAGAAGCTTTTCTTGTTCATGTTCCACAGTTCATTCCACTCAGCCATAACCTCAGCCAAATTTTAACCTTATTAATTCTATCTCTGCTTTCTGTATGCCTCTTGCTTGCTTTTTCCTGCCTTCATCTCTTGAGCATTTCCTTTTAGCAGTTTAAATCAGGTTGCTCAGCCAGCCCTTAACCTGGCATCCATGCACGTGTTCATGGCTACTCATCTCTGAGTGGATGATTCTTATCCTTTGAGGATGATGTCCTTGAAGACTAGCCAGCTCTCCATGGTTCCTTTGTCTTCTACAGGATTGTCCCTGCCAATTCCCTGAACAATCCAAAATGTGAAGTCCAGGCCTGTTTTCAACTGACTGACATGTTTTGTTCTCTCTGGATCTTAAATTCTACCATCTCCTTGTCAATGCTGCAGCTATCACATCTCCATCCAGTTCTACCTTAACCATGAGCAGCAGGTCCGTAAGACCGGGCTCCATCCCTAGTCCAGCACCTCTATTAAAAAAAAAAAAAAAAATCTAATCAGCTCCAGAAGCCTAGATTGCTTCTAGGTGCTGGGAGGCAGAACTTGTGATCATGAGACTTGTTCACCTCCTTTTATTGGCCTACACCTCACAACCTGTTCCCAACCATAGGGAAAAGTTTATGAATTCAAAACTCTTCTTTGTATAGATGGCAGATGGCCCTTCTTGTCGCCTTTGCCTCTCTTTCCTCAGCAATCTGTGGGTCCCAGACTCCTCTGGGACTGAAAGACAGCATCCTTCATTATAGCTTTCATGTACATTTTTCCTGTGTTTCGCCAAAAAATCTTTATTTGAACTCTTAACTAATATTTTTCCTAAAATAAATTCAGAACACATTCCTCATTTTTATCCCTACTTTCTGTCACGCACATCATTTGGACAGCAGGGTGTAAGCACAGGGGCTCATGTCTTGCCTGTCAGATGTTGCATTGCTCGTAGTGCACCAATTCACCTCTGATAAATCTTCACAGGAGCCAGCAGCTACATCGCTCAAGGCCTCTGTGACAAGCCTCAATTGCAGTCAATCCACAGAATTGCTCCAGGTATTCCATCTTTGCAGGAGGTTTGTCTCTGTATGTTTCCTTGATTTATTTTCACCCTGCACAGAAAATCTCCAATACATCATTTACCATGAAACTGGCTGTTACAAGAGATGAGATTATGAGGAATAATTGCTAACAGAAGTAAGCTGCTTAAAAATCATTAATGCAGCTCAATGAAAATGGTTATTACTCTTCCCTTGAGAAAAGTGATCTATATTTAAAGTCCATGAGTTTTTTTCCTACAAGTTTTCCTTCTTTACTTTGCTTTCTGTATTCCTTCTCAGCACTAAAGGTGACACTTGAAGATTTGTCTGGTGGTGTTGCTTCAGGCTTTAGCTGTCAACCACTTGAAGGGATTATGTGTCAATAACAGGAGCAATACTGTTTCCAAAGGTCTAATAAATCAGAGCAGCTGTCCATTGCCAGGGAGTCCAGTCTGCTCCTGCACGCAGGCTGCGAGACCTAACACACCTGCACACCCAGAAAGGGGCGGCTTTAAGTCCTTGAGCTGCTCTAATGATATCAAATAGGCCTTTTACTGCTGACTGAACATTCTGTGATTGTTTCTGATGAATAATTACTATTAGAACAGGCCAGAGTCTTTCATGGAAATGAGTTTCCTGTCTGTCATATAAATAGGACAGCCACAGCATAACTTTCTCAACCCCTGATATAAACTACTTCTACTGCTTATGTTGAAGTAAATATTTTTATTCACTTCTTCTCAAGTAAATGTTATGGATTAGTCAAAAGTTCTTTTAAACAATAAGACATTTAACATGCTTTTTTGGCAATTTTTATTTATTTTTCTTGTTTTCTACTCCAATTTGCTGTACACACAAACAAATGATCTTTAACTTTTTTTCTAAGATCTATTCCAATTATTTTGGAGGCATCACAAAACATCATTTCCTTGAGAAAGCATTTGTTATACCTCAATAGCTGAAATTTTGTTAGAATGGACAAAAAAACCCAAACCACCATACTTTGTACTTTTCAACCTTGCTGCTCTCCAGATTTGCAAAGCACTCAAATCTTTCAAGCCAATATTATTTCTGAAAGTAAACATTTATATGGACATGAAAAAATGGAATTTAAGGTCATAATTTAAAAAATTTGGTTTTTGTTAAATCACTCAGCTTGTTAAAGATATAATGCGTGTTGAATGAAGGTCACATGATTAGAAATAAAGATGATAATACATCAAAGTAACCTGAGGAAAAAACTTCTATTATCCTGGACAACCCCCAAAATAAAAAATTGTCCTTTTCTGAAAACAGTGTTGTGCCAGATTTTGGCAGCATCTAGAATGTTTACTGTTGTAAAGCAATGGAGACTCTCATAATAATGTCTGCTACAGAATATTTGAATTAAGGGTTTGACAGGATTTATGTATGGATATGTCACATGAATCTGTGCATCTGTGACCCCAACCATAACTAATGCATTTGCTGATCTGCACAGTATTGTGGGAATATTGCAGACAGGAAATTAGAGTTTTATAATTTCTGCTAAAAGTCGCTTGGGAATATTTTTTTTAAGAGACATTGTGAAGAAGTGCATCTAAAGAGACATCTGTTATAACATCCCACAAGGTCCACGAATCTGTACCACAGTAAACTGTATCAAGTTATCTCCTTTCGATGGACAATCAGTACACCTGAGAGCCAGCCCTTCCTGACAGGGCCATTTCATCTGATAGAGTATCAAATGGCTGGTTGATTATTCTGACTTCAAAGGCCAACGGTGCTGATATCTTCAAGGTGGTCTGTAATGCCTGAGTGATGAGGCCACCTGTCAATGTGACTGCAAAATTAAAGAGAATCTGTTGGGAAATGGAGGGTAAACTTCCTCTCCCTCAGATTAGCCTGATTAGCCTTGAACAATTTAACTTCTACAAATCAGTTTTGTAGCTATGGGAAAATGATTTATCAATGGCTACTTTTTTCTTGGGGCAGGGAGGGGGAAGTTGTTTATGGTGAGTAGTTCTGTAAAATATGCTCACCTACTTCAGAACCAGTTTTCCATTCACTGAGTTACAAAATAAAGACAATTCCTTTACAGTTCTATCAGTGCTTGCAGTGGTGATTTTTTTTCTTTTGAATGGCAAAAATAACTCTTCCACTGCAGTCTTGTTCTTTTCACTCATTTTAATGAAATGCTCTGTTGAGGATAGCAGAATGTCAAGAACTAAGTAAAACAAAAGGGTTTCATTTTTTTAAATAATAAGTTCATAACCAGCAATAATTTCTTAGCTAACAACTAGATTATTTTAATGGTTCTGTTAGGAAGAGGAACAATATTTTGCATTAAAGAGGAAGATAAAAGGGGAGATAGGGTGGTCTTCTCTCTTCTCATTGAAATAGGGAAGAAGAAGCTGTTAAGGACCCAAGTAATTTATGAAATTGAGGATTATGTATTGCAATGTGGAACATGTTTCTGCTTTTCTTTGCCTGTAATCATAAGCAGGAAGCTGCAAGTGGAATCTCAGTATGAGTGTGTTAATACAACTTGCTGAGGATTAGACTGTCCCACCGCCTGCTCACCGCCACTCCTCTGCCAAGGAGCCAGGGGTCATCAATAAAGCAGAATGCACCCATTCCACCCCTGAAATGATGGGATCTCCATCACCTGCCAAGTACCTCTCTGGGCACTTGTTTGGAGTGCAGAGTCATGTCAGGTCACCCACTGAGGTGAGCAAAATATTGTTTTAATGACAGTCATGTGCAAGAAAAGGAGATTACTGTGGTAGACCTTCCAGTATCTCCTCTTCAAGCCACCATTTCAGGAAGTTTAGACAGATCTGCTGTTAAGTCATAATAGCCATGTTCACAGGAAAAGAAACACCATGCAGCCACTCAGGGCAATTTTTGCCCATGTAAATATTTAGATCCACACGTAGGAGCTGATTTCAAGAAGCTATCCATCAGAAATAGAGCCCTCATCTGCCTATGACATGTTTTGCATCTCTGAATCGTAATCCTTTGCAGGATCTAAATAATCATAAGGGAGGCACAACACAGAAGAACATTGTTGACACAAAAACAAACGCACAAATTGGTCTTGAATATATTTTGGCTGAAATGATGAAGGATTATTCTTAAAGTTTTCTGCTTAGTTTCTCACAAATGTTATGTGCCGTGATTGCCTCCAGCAGCAGCACAGCCCTGCCCTGTTCTATTGATAATCTCTGGGCTGGAGGAGATTTGCTGGCAAGATCTGTGACCTTGCAGGGGATCCATTGCTGAAGCAGTCTATTCCTGAAGGACTGCACCCCATGGAAAAAGGGACCCACCCTCCAGCAGTTTGTCAAGAACTGCAGCCCATGGGAAGGACTCAGTTTGGAAAAGTTGGTGGAGGTCTGTCTCCCATGAAAGGGACCCTATGCTGGATCAGGAGAAGAGTGTGAGGAGGGAGCAGCAGAGACAACATGTGATGAACCAACCACAATCCCCATTCTGTGCCACTGCAGGGAGGAGGTAGGGAATTTGGGAGTGAAGTTAAGCATGGGAAGAACAGAGGAAGATGCTTTTAAATTCGTTTTTATTTCTCATTATTGTATTCTGGTTTGATTGGTAATAAACTAATTTTCCCACATCGATTTGTTTTTTGCCTGTGACAATGATGAGTGACTGTTCCCTTTCCTTATCTTGACCCACAACCCTTTTTTTTGTCTTCCCTGTCCAGCTGAGGAAGGGCAAGATAGAGCAGCTTTGGTGGGATCCTGGCATCCAGCCAGGGTCAACCCTGTAGTCCAGTAAATCCTGGGAGATGTGCAAAACTAATAACCTCCAGGTTCAAAAGTGAATCTTCTGTAAATTTTCATGACTGAGCTGGAATTTATCAACCCTGATAAAGTCCTGACAGTAATGCTTAATTTATCCATTGGCTGGGTTTTTTTTAGTTAATCACCTTTATTGTGCTATTACTCAGACCTGCAAGACTTTTTAAATTTATCAAAATAATTGCCATTTTATTCTGGAGCATGTATACATTGTGCCATCACTCCTTAGCAGGCTCCTTTGGTTGAGCTGAAAGCAAAGTTTGTGTACTATTGATTTATTTACATACCTAGTTTTAAAAGACAAAAAGAAGTGGATATGAAGAGCAGCAGGAAAACATTATTAATATGCACATGTGGCTTTGAAGAGAGACATTTGTGCTTCTTCATTTAGCCCTAATAAGAAAATTGAGTCTAAACTGGGATAGCCACAACCTGCTGTTAGAACAAATGGTTCTCTTGAGACGGCCTATTTTCTTCTAGACTTTGATTTACTTGTTGTTTAAGAAATCTGATAGACATGTCTATGAGATCTCTGTCATACATGTGTGCTCCTGTGACTGATAAACTATGTATCAACCTACTCCTTACTTGGGCCACAGATCAGGCCTTGCCTCCTACCTGTATATTATATTTGCAGGAACTTAATTATTGAAAGAGTATTTTTCTTTCGCCAGATTTGGCTGAATCTAAATACACATTCACACAGAGACACAGTGACTCCAAGACTGGTTCCAATGGGAAAGGAGCCTAAAATGACTTCAGACTTTTCTATTACAGCACTAAAAAACAAATCAAGAGACAGAAGGATTGCAAAAAATCCAGCAATAATTTGGCATAGCTGCTTATGTAGAAAGTCATAGAAGCAAAAGGAAGATATATATTCCATTTTGACTTTTGATACTCATTTTCTTTATGAGTGAGGCACCAGTGCCCAAAGTAGTTGGCACATGTTAATAACTGTCTTGTTATAGGACTATGTGCCATACTACCATTAAAATTTAACCCCTCCTCAAAGAAATTCTACTATTTCCTGTCTCAGCCACAAAGCAATGAGAGAATTGCAGTGTCATTTGTTCACACATGGATGGTAAGATGCTGTTTGTGATTCTTCAGCAAAGTTCATGAATTAGTTCAATTAATTGTCCCTCAGTAGATGGAACTGTAAAAGTTTTCACAATGTGGCACCTAGCAGGCAAAGCAAGAGTAAGTCCTCCAGCTGTCATCTCTGAGACAGAGATTCTGCTCCTCTGGCACACAAATAGGTACATGCAAGGCCACAAGTGCCAAAGTGTGTGGACAACAAGTTATGGGACACTGATAAATCAGTAATGGCACCAAGACAGCTGATTTTCTACTTCCAGCAACGGGCAGAGGAAGGCATAGGGTTTCTGTCTAACACTGTACAGCAGATTTTCCAGAGGTGACCTTCCCACATGAATTAAAGCTACTGGAAATAACTCCCTACAGGCAACCTCAAACCACACACAGCTGGTCCTACAGCACTCTGTGTATTTGATATTGAACATATTTGATATCATTTTAAGGTTTAGGTTTGCACTTCTAGCATGGAAAATCAACTTCTTTTGTCTTTTTCAGTAGTTTTAGAATATTATTTTCATTATTGACCTTTTTTCCTTTCAGAAAGACATCAGAAAAAAAAGGGCTTGCAGACAACATTTTGATTCCTCCTACATATTGTCACTCTTTCAGAAATGGCTGCAAACTTTTGGTGCTAAAATAGTGTCTGAATTATCTGAATAAAAGATAATTTTAATCTATGTTGAATGGCCCAGAGCACGAAAAGATGCATTTCCTAGGTCGTGAGAAAGTTAATTGTTTGTGTGTGGGTGCTGGCCCTACTTGCTGAAGCTCTATTGTCTTCCAAAATCTCATCTCTGAAAACCATCTTTTAATGCCACTTATCCCGCATGAAGAAAAAATACTGTCTTTTCTTGTTCTTTTTAGTTTTGTCCTTGTGGTTCCAAAAGCATTCTTCATTTGTGTCTATTTTTCTTTCTGATTTTACTAAGAAACTTCTAAAAATAAGACTCTAAAATCAAGGTTGATTTTGTTACTTGCATAAATAATATATTAAACTTACTATTCTTTATCTGGCTTCCCTTTAATTATTTTTCATTCTTTAAATTTTGGAAAGACTACATTGCTTTCTAGCTATTGTTATTTTTAATTCTGATGTCCTACTTCCTTTTACTTTCCAAACAAAATAGTTGTAGCATATTTAATCTTTCCTCATATTGAGGTCTCTCCAGTTCCCATGACTTTAATTATTTTTGTTACTTTTTCTTTGGATATAATCTGCATATTAGGCTTAAACTCTAAAAAATCAGTCATTGCCTCACTAACCTCTGCTCAGTTTCCAGTCCTTCTTCAGATGCTTTCTCACACTTCATTAGGCCAAATCTGGATGCAAAAATTCAGAGGAAGATTCCCTAAGCAGAGCTTCTCTTTTTATCATATTAACTGTCTTTTACTGCAGCTGAGGAACATGCTCCATCCTCATGTACCTACTCTGCCAACCCACGCACTTCCCTTCTCTATCTTTGCATTCCACTCTTTACTCAGCAATGTACAGGGAGCACTGCTATTCTTAGCTCCTGAATACATCATTGAACACTTGCTCACATTGAAACTCATCAACTATTTCTTCAACCATTCCCTTAATGTGTTTAAATATCACAGAGAACAATCTATACCACTTAAAGTATTAGTGTTACTTAAGATTCTGCTCTCATCAGCAAAGTTTATCAGTGTATAGAAAGATCATTAGGATCAGCTGCAGACCCCTCTTCTCTGACTTAATACAGTGAAGTGATGGGCTCAGAAATGTAGTGACTGATAGTTAACAAGAGATACCTGATGTAAATTAAAAAAAGAGCAATTATCTCTATCACGAAAAAGAAATGCATCTGAAATTTATTATAACCACAGAAACAAGCTGGTTATACTTCCAGTTTTAGCTTTCTAGTTGCATAACACAAAGTTTCTCATCAGGTTGTTGAGACACAAGCTGGAGTAACTCTCTTTTGTTGGTTGACCAAGAGGATTAAAGTTGTATCCATCTGTATGTAAAGCTGTAAGCTCAGAAGTTGAATGTTCTGTAGGGGAAAATTCAAGTAAAGGAGTGTGTGCATGTGTGTGTGTGTGTGTGTAGAAATATCTACATGCACGCAAAGTAACCTCTTTTTCTCCATCCTAGAACTCCCACCTTTACACACTGCTGCTTTGATTTGTATGGTGCAAAGCAGTCTCTTGCAGAGGGTACACGCCAACACAGCTTTTTTTCTAACAGCATTACATATGAGCATCTTTCTTTCAGTCCCTCTGAGTAGATGCAGAATGTCACGTAGGTGATGCGACGCTGAATGCATTGTGCTTGCTCCAGGGCACTTGCCCTCAAACGTGCTCCAGCTCTCTGAGCAAGGTGCTTGATTTTCAGAAGAGACACAGACACCTGTGTACAGGCATGAGGATTATTTCCCTTCAGGCAATAAATCTGGGAAAACATTGAGCAGCATTTTAAATCTCAGTATTTTCCAACATAATTTGTCCTCTACTTCTGATCCTGGTACAAAATCTCACTTGCTTTTATAATCAAACAGAACAATATAATAGTTATTTTGAAAAATGAGCAGGTAAGAAAAGATTAATGGACTCAGCTTATAATTCATATTCTAGCCTCTGAGGCCATCATATGAGCTGCGAGTAGTCCAGTGCCCTAGATTCACCCTCTTCAGCTCACATACATCTCCCTGAAATGTTCCCTGAATCCAGAGACTGTTTTGAACCTCACATCTTCTGCTTCCTGTGTCTACTGCATAGGAAATACTTCTCTGATGAGGCCAAAACAAACTCCTAAGAGAAAGAGTGCATATTCCACCTAAAAGGAGTGCAAATCATCTGGACTTTTATAATGAGATTTAACATAAAATGCAGAACAAATCCCCAAATAGTTTTAAGAGAAGGTGGACCCAGAACCAGAACTTCACTACTATGCACACTCTGAGTTAACTAACCATTGATTGGTGAAGAGAAGCATATATGCTAAATTTCCTACAATACATGCAGTGACCTCACAGCTAGGGTTTCTTCCTTGTTGGATTTTTCTGTCATTAAAGATAATAGAATCTGTGTTTCTTTCCCAGCTAACCAGTATTTAAAAAAAATTAATAATTGCTACAATACTTCACGTAAAATTCTCATTCATTAAATATACTTAGAAAGCTTCTACTGGCTTAAACTTGTAAAGGGAGTTAAGCAGATAAGCTCCTGTTTATAACTGTCTACTGAGTGTCAGTAAGTAATTTGAGCAGTGATACCTGAGGAAGTTTGTGAGAACATGGAGAACTTGAGCAGAACTGCAGAGCAGTAGGGTCAGTACTGAAAGGTCTTTAAGGCAGAGCTATTTTCAAGACTAGGGTTTTGAACATGTGCTTTTGAGGAACATGTAGCTACATGTTGCTCAAATATTTTTTTAGGTACCTACATGCTTTTCTGAATCAAAACAAAAATGGTCATATGGAAACATGTCTGGCTTTTGAAATGTTTTCCTTTGGTAAATGTTATGAAATCGTTTACCACATAATTTCTCACCTGTTCCACATAGGGTGGTGTAGGTACCTGGTTTGTGGTAACTGGGAGTGGGGCTGCAGCAGAGCCTCATCCCCAATGGGCCACAGCTGTGAGAAGCTGGTGAGCAGCATTGACAGCCATGAGCCGTGGAGTGCCCAGGTGTACTGACCCATCACCAGGGGAACTGAGGGTACACAGGTGCAATGTATGAACCATAAGGAGTATAAAAGGTTGGGCTAAAGAGCAAGAAGAAGAGATGCTTGCAGTTTTCTGAAGTGGAGTGGTGTTACTCTATATAGGCAGACCCCTGAAGCCCTCTGATGTGGTATGGTGTTACTCTGTTTGTGTGAATGCTTAAAGCTCTCTGAAATTGTATGATGATATTCTGTGTATCATGGTCATCTCAACTGTGGTGTATGCTGCAACAGGGTGGAACAGTCTCTTATTCCCTAAGACCCTTGAGATTTCTAATGTAGCTGCTTTTTTCCTCATCTTCCTATGCTGATTTATCTTCATAGTAATTTAAAAGATCACCCAATATACTCCACCTACATTAAAAACATTATGTTAATAAATAAAAATCTATTTCCAAAACCCAAGTAAAATTACCAAACTTACCCATGCAACTCCCACAGGTCTGGATTCAGCGCTGACTATCGCAAATTGATTAGTAGACTCTTAATGGTTATTAAGTTATGAACAAAGTGTGTATTGATTTAAATAGCAGCTTGAATTTTGAAGGGTGCATGCATGAAAATAAATACAGTATGCCACGATTCAGAAATGCAGGGCAATTAATATTGAGACCTAGGAGACTAAAATCTACCTTGAAATAGCCAAACATATAAGCACTACTAAATCAAGGCCTTTATTTTCCTGCCTTTGTCTTTCCAATGTTTAGTTTCACAGTAAATGAAAGGGGCTATTTGAAGTGAGGGAGAGAAGAAGACAGGTCTGTGACCTCTAGATAGACCGTGGAGATCAAAGGCAGTCTCCATATGTGTTAGATATTATCTTTTTGAGGCAAGTGGGCATGATGTTTTGTGATGCAGCAGTGTGGAAACACACAAATAACCTGGTTAGTGACTGCTGAGAGAAGAATGATTGACATTGTATTTGAAAAGCTGTAGTAAAACCATGGAAAAAAGATTTAGCTTTAGTTTACAGAAGGGTCCTTCAAAGCTCTGTAGTGCTCAAAAACTGGTTTAATGGAAAATTCCTAAGCTTACATAAATATCATAATTTATATGCTAAAAAGAATAGGTTGTTACAACTAAAAACATTTGAAAGCTGATATCCTTTATAAATCTATTAACTGGTGGTACCTATCCAACTACAGTTCCAGCACATAGATCTTTTTGTCGGTTCATGTTTTCCCTTTGAAATACATGCACAATTTAGACTGTATCTACTTGAGGGCAGTTTACTTGTTGCATTACAAAATGAGCAGTGTCAGTAGAAAATGACAGAACTATGGGGAAAAACATGATTTTGTGGTCAGAACAGTGGATCAATACAGCAAAGCAATTACCCCATTGCTGTCAACACAGAAAAACAATCTAGTGTGGGCATCATGTTGGGCACATTGTATGTCCCACTGCACAGACATCAGTATTGTAAGGACTTTACCTAGATGAGGCTCTAGCTCAAAGGACCAACACATTTAATCTGTCCCTATTGACTTTTTCTCTCTGTGTAGAACTACATAGTAGTATTATTACCTCAGAGGGACCATGAAAATTCCTTTGTGTAATCTTCCAAGTCACTCCTTTCAGACTGGAAGTAAAAGTGAAAAGGATTACTGCAAAAGATGATATTCTATTAGACTAAAAACTTCGACAATTGCTCAGGAAGCCATGCTGCAAAAGAAAACCTCTTTGTTTTTGTTCTGTTTGCCAAGAATGTTAAGAGGAGAATGTTGTGAAATAGCTGAATATCATCAAAATCAGCTTAAGAAGCCTTAATGCCTCCCTGTCTGCATAACGTCAGTCACCAGTCTGTGCTTTTGGAGTACCCCAGTTCAAGAGCAAACACAACCAAAGGTGAATATGGTTACAGCCCCAAAGCTGAACTTGACCTTTAAGTAACTCTTCCACTTTTCCCTGCTCTCCTTTCCAATTCGTCATTCACTTTGCAAAGCTGGAAAATGCATTGTACCTTTTTATTTTCAACATGATTTTTTGTTGGTGCTATTCTGAACTTTCATTTTAATATTCATGTTATTTTTCTTTAAACTATATGCTTTTTAATCCAGAACACCAGACATATTGATTTGATTCACTAGGTTATTATAGTTTTGGTATATCCAGGCTGCCCAAGCACCTGCAAATTCCTTTTTTTGTAGTCACAGAGAATTCTGAAGTTCCTTTTAAGAATGTATAAAAATAGCTGGAAAGTGTATTCCTTTTTTAATATCTCTGAAAATGAACATTGAGGTCCTCTTAATAATTTAGAGTGAGATGGAAAATACAGGATGCTGAAACCATGAATTATGTGGAATGCAACACACATTCTTTAGTAAATCCAAAAATAACAGAGAACAGTTCATAATCTTTTTACACTAAGAAAAATCCAAGAAAGCCTTGTCATTTTTGTTGACTTGAGTTTTAAGAGGCTGCTGCTTCCTCATATTGCAGTGTTCAACCAAAATTTATCTGTAGGACATGCCTGCAGAATATGCTTGGCTATACATTAACTCTGCTTTCCATACCTGCTTCCATACTTTGGCCAAGGTCAGGCCCTTTTACAAGCAAAAACCACACGCCTGTACAGAAATGCCTAGCCCACAGAGAGGATGCATGTTCCCTTCTTGAAGACTATGTGGATGGAAAATAATGGAGTGAACCACAGAGAAACTTAGCCTGTAGTCAGTCACTCACTTGCAAAAGAACAGTAGCATTTAACAGTTACCACATCTCATCAGTTTATCATAATCCTTCACCTGAGATGATTACATCTCCCTGTGACAGCTCTTCATCTGTGTCAGCACAGAGTCAGAAAGATTAGATTAATTCATTGCTGAGAGAGATTTGAGCTGACTGATCTTATTTGCACTGAAACAGAGCCAGGCTGTACTTGGTCTTTGCTAGAAGAGAGTAAATTAACAAATAAAGGATGTAAAAGGGCACCTTTAGCACTGAAATTTTGCTTCCTCAAATCTTATTTTCATGAGAGTTGACAGTGGCTATTTTGAAAAATGACAGGGCTTAAATTATTCATTGAGACACCAGGAGTGTCTCCTGTGAGACTTTCAAACACAAATAGATGTTGGCAAATCAGGCCTTGGTACCTGTCCAAAGTTTAAATAGCAGTGGAGATATGACCACAGTTTCATCCTCTGTCTTTGAAATACTGGACAGGATATTGTGAAGGCGAATGGCCACATACTTTGGCATCAAGTGTTTTAACTAATGCCTGGGAAACCATAATTCTGCCAGATATTCACTAGAGGTAGAGATACTTCAATTTGTTTTGTTCAACAGCATTTTCCTCTGTTAATTGGTGAGATGCATCAATGAGTTCCCAAGGGAGGGAGCTTGACAAGATCTTAGTATCCACAAGGATGATTGTCACAATGTAGAAATCTTAGAACTGAAAAACTGGAGTAAACAATATTCCCTTCAGTGAGAAAAAACCCAAACCACTTTATACATATATACATATATAATACACCCACATCAGTATTGAGTTCATTCCATGTAAAATATTTCTAGAGTACAGACAGAATATGGAATTATTTTCATTAAATGCCACATAAAGACTATTTTACCTTATGTGAAAATATTTACAGTATACCCATTCAAACTTTACAAGCAGCAATAAATAGCTCACAGAACAGCAAAGTGTGAACAAACACATCAGCTGGTCTTTAGAGTCATGAAGAAACAGACTCTGCAGAATTAGTTCTAGAGGAAAGACTACAATAAAATAAAAAGTACCTAGCTACTGAAAATTTTGGTTTTTTCAGCAGAAGCAGTTGCTGATTTTTTAACCAGGAGCACGATGCTTCAAATTGATTAGTAAAGTCAGTCTTGCACTTAAAAATAAAATTGATATACAGCCTACTATGAAGGCAGTCAATAATCTATTTGCAGAGAAAAATTCTCTTGGCATAAGGAAAAATTCTCCTTTTTTCCATCATGTTACAGTTTTACAGAATGGCAGCCAGGCTCCAAACCTTCATTAAAACACCTTTATTTAAACATCTCTTAGTATCCTTTTTTTTGCTGCATTTTCAGGACAATTTTTTTTTCTGTTGATATAAATTCTGGATAATTACACTGAATGTGGATTATTTCAGATTTATGATTAGGTAAGTGTGAATCTTTAATATCAAGTCTCTATTAACTCTAGGCAAGATGTCATTGATAGCTGACCTTATTAGAAAATGATGTTTAGATTGAGGCAAACAGATAAATAGACACTAAGCTTTTCCACCTTAATGCATGGAAAATGTTATGCAGAAAGACTTATGCAGAAATGGTTAATGGAAAATCCCAAGCAATGCAAGTCAGCAGTTTAAGAACAAGACAGAGGTATGAATGAGCTTTATGTTCTACACTTTGACATAAATCTTTAATTAAAATCTGAAGGGAAATATTAGGGAGAAATGAAAGAAATTATGAGAATGTGTCTCAAATTTCCACACTGCCACTTGAAAAACTTAATAATTTGGTGTGGTCATCTCTCTTGTATTGTTCACATTTTGGTCCTTCCTTCAGCACTTTTATACTTGTATTTATTTAGGAAGATCGTGCAGGTCAAGTCTGACAGACAACATGTCCCAGCCCGTCTCTAAACCAAATTGCTATATGGAGTTGTGGCCTTAGCAGTCTGACAGTGACAAGGAAAATCTTCTGGCCTGGGTTTGGTGGCCCTCTAAGCCCTGCAGAGAGGAGGGAGTGTGAAGCTGGTTGCACTTAGTACAGGCAATAGCCAGCATGTTTGCAATGAGATTGCAAACTAATTCCAATTTGAGACTCCCCCTTGTTCTCGTTCTACAATCCATACCATTGCTGGCAAGGGTCATTCACCCTTGCTTTGTAGCTCACTAGAGATTTAAATAGACAAATATAATTCCTGCTATACAAGCAAATCAACATAAACAAACTGTTTAAGAGATGACAACACATTCCTGCAAATAATCCTTATGGCTGTAATACACTTCACCTCCTCCACCCCACTGCACTTCCCTCATGTGTTTTATTTTTAATCCTCTGGTCATCCTGGAAAACCTGTCTCTTTCTCTTGGGTGGAATTTCTTATAATTGTGTCTGTGTTGGTAATAGTTTGCCCACTTCAGAGAAATGGTTATTTATCAAAGCAGGTCTGATAGTCCTTTCTCTGCATCTAAGGTATCCCAGCAGTTTATAAACAAGGTAAACATGCCTGGACATCAGGGTATAAAAAGGTAGAAATCTGCTCTTGCTGCAATAAATTCTTGTAAATAGCTTCTCCCTCTGAGTCTTCTTTCACAGATGCTGTCCTGTGAAAACATTGCAGTTTGGCAAACCTGCATTCTTCGACAAGCCCTTAATTAACAGAGAGTTAGGAATGTCCTTTCCCAAAGCCTGGAATGCAGTATTATTGGCCTGCCACACAAAGTCATCACATAACTTAATGAGCCATTGGCACTTTAATTTTATAACACACTTCCCCAATTAAGCTCTCTAGACCCCAGACTTAAACAGCTGTCCACAGCTGTTGGAAAGTGATTTATCATTGTCAGTCTTTGCAGCCAAAACATTCAAAGGTGCAAGTTTTCAGTATCACTCAGCAGATGAGCATTTGTCTGTTTTCATTAATTTTAATGCTGTTTCAATAAACTTTTGGGCATCAATTTATATAGTTTTTGTATCTATTCTATAATATGCACATCTGTGTTAATTTTGTATTCTCTTTGTGTGTACTCAAGTGTGTCAGGGCATACAGAGGGACATACCCTCTAACAGTGTTTTGCTTCTGTCTCTAAATGTGGACTGAAAGCTTGAAACTTTCAGTATGGTTGGTCAACCGAAGGCACTCACTCTTGAACATGTGTTACGAGCAAATGTCTGGACTCTAAACGTATGCAAATGAAGTTGTGCTGTAAAATGCTGACCTTTCCTTTTTGAGACAATCTTCCAGTCATGTGATACTGTATTATAAAACAGGCTGTTGAGCTTCCTGAAGAAAAAAACCTAACAAATGGACTTAAGAATTCCAATCTGCAGGATTCCCTACTGAAACGTTCAAAAGAGTGGGCATTCTGGATATTGGATTAAACATTCAATTCTTCTCGTTCATTTCAATGCTGTTGAAATGACATGATGAACATTAACCTCACCTTTCTTACCCTTTCAACTTTAAACACAGTATTTTTTTCTGCATTCTTGTGTACTATACTGTCATATAATTGGTCACATTGATTTGGTATGCTACACCCTACGTCAGGGTGAAGTAGAAGGTGTTTTGCTTGGAGTAGGAGATAAGTGAAAGAGGCTACTTTATCTGGCTACCAGAGTTTAACCCAAATAGAAAAAGATCTAGTGTTGATTTTAGCAGGTAACGTTATTGGAGCCAGCATTGATTTTTCCATAATGCGACTTAATCCTCTCAATGCACATACGGATATATTGATAGTATAGTGAAGAGTCACACCATTGCTGTATTCTAGTTATGTGACTTTTCTTAAATTAATTCCTTATTGCCTTCAAATTCAGAAACAACAGAACAAATATAACTCTGGAAGTCGGCAATACTCACCCTCAGCACTGCCGCTACAGTTGAAAGCATTTTTCAGTAACGCTTGGGCAGTGTGTGGGGTTAGAGTTAATGGAAAACTTTTTCCAGTTTTGAATGTTGTGTGGCAATAAAAAGCATATAGGACAGACAACTGGACAGATTTTAAGATCTGCAGAGAGAAATAAGACTTGTTCCTCGCACGTCTCTAGTATTTGTCAGTTATTCAGTCATTGTGTTGAGCTAGTGGGTGGTCTGGTCTCAGTTACTAGCTAGGCATTTACCAGTGCCATATTACAGAGAATACCCATAAATGAAAGGTTTTATTCCAACACATTTGCAGTAGAAGAGTTTCTCAAATTGTAACTGAAGACATTACTTATGCACTTATATTCCTCACACACGGTCAACAAATCAGTGTTTGGACGAGATGCAATAGAGTTTTTCCAAAGACACATTTAATTCATACAGAGTTGGTGACATGAAAAAGAGAGACTTGACACAGTGATGTCTACTAGCAAAATGTCATAAAAAGAGAAAAATCCATTTCAGCTTTTCTTTTTTTGAAAAAAAAAAAACACATAGAATGGCCCAAGCAGAACCAAAATATTCAAGTCACACCAGCCTGAACTGTCACAAAGGCATTGCTTATCTTTGAAGGTGGGACAACCTTGAAAGGTGGGGAGGAAGTGTCTTATTGCTCATCCACTTTTCAATAAAGACTGGGGAGAGGTGTAGACTTTCTTTCTGATGCCTTTAGGAGGATGCTCTGCATTTCAGATGATAAAATTAATTTCTACAAGGCATTTAAATAACGGATTATGATCTTCAAGTTCAAGGATGGATCATTTAATCTGTCTGTTATTGCAAAGGATCTCTGTTGCTACTCTAAGTTGTGGCCTGAGCAACATGAACTTTTCCTTCATTTGCATTTGCTTATACATCCCCTATCTGTTAATTTATAGATGCATTCCAGGGCTATGGGAATAATGCACTAGTTAAAACTAAATGTGGAACTCAAGTGTAGCTTTCTGACAGCATTGGCTTGTAGAAGCACATCAGGCTTGTTTTTTACTCTCCAGAGTGCCTTCCTGATGCCAAAAATTGAGCACACCAAGAAAAATGACCAGTCAAAAGTTTTAAAAGGAGCAATCTCAGAAGAAATTTTTTTGTGTTCAATTACTGCAGGACACAGTAAATATAAATTTAGAAATATTTTAATATCTAGATGGAAAAAATGTGCATAAAAGTCTGTCAACAGTTCATAAGTACAACAATGCAGATTCAACTTTCAGCTCAGGAAATCCCCAACCAGTAAATTTCCAAAAGCTGTAAGAGAGGGACCAGTATCATGTGAAGTAACTTTCTATACTGGTACCATTCCTAAATATTCAGCTCTGGACAATTTCCAGAAAGCTAGAGGACCCAGTAGCCACAGCCATTAGTAAATTTAGCATATCTTTGATGTGATCCACACAGACATCAAGTTTCCATAGACTATCCAGGGAAACAAAGATACTTATTACTTCAAATGCTAAGCATATATCCCTGAGCTTTTTAGTAAGCTTATTTCCTCATATCTCAAGCACTGCTTTGCACAAGATAATTGCCAATAAAACCACATCTCAAAACTACATAACTTCCTACATAGGAGTAAAACTCATCTGCAGAGAGAACAAAATTCCTTCCAAGACTGCAAAATGTGGCCCTGTACTTTTCTACTTACCTCCAATGGAGGTTCCTTCAGTCTTACCAGAATTAAGGTCAGAGAGACATAGTCTTGTGCACAATGAAGCAAATAAAACCATACCCAAAAAGCCACTCTGTGTCTAGACTTCTCTTTCTGGGAGAAAGCTGAAGAGGCAAAGCAAACACAACATCAGCCAGTCAAGGTACACAGTACATTTCTTGGAACCACTTTACTGAAATGTCATTACATTCACAGTTGTGCTCCAAGTAGAGAAAATGTCCTGGTTCGAGCAAGGTTTGTTGTCCTCCTTCCAGGAAAGGGACTATCCAAGGCGAGGCAGGGTGCAGAAGCTGGAGTGAGAAAACCTTATTTCTAAAAAGGAGATTTTTTTCTGGAAGAAAGTTTCAATAGACAGCACTGATAACCTTTAATGGCATAAGAATTTTCATCTCATGCGGTAGGAGTGAATGCAGTGTCGTGTTCTAGTAAAATGAGCATTGCTTTAAACATATCTCAGGCCAGCCCAAAAACTGTCAGAATGAGAGTCAGACTCTATTGAATTTGGTGCCTTTTTAGTATGCTTTACTGCAAAGTTACCATGAAATGTATGGATCTTGGTAGACAAAACTAAAATAAATCTGCTATGTTTTTTCAGTTTTAAAAACAGTCTTTCCAACAAAATTTTCCTCAGCTGTAGAATTAAGATGAATCATAGCAACATTTAAGATACATGCTTCCTTGCATGTAAAATTTAACATAATCCACTGAGAGTAGCAGACTAATATCAAAATTTAATTTTCAGTTCTACTCTGTGTTTTACGAGATGTTATCCTTTTTCTTCTTTAGTCAGCTGGCACCTCTGAATGACATTTTCCCACTGAACTATTTTTAGCTGAAGTAAAATCAATATTAGTTTGAAAAACTGAGAAAGGAAAAAAAGACTTCAGCATTTTTAGTTAGCAGATGTTGGAGAGATGGGGGAAAGTTTTTTGCTAACATAGTGTTTCTCAAGGATAAACAATGATTCAATAACGCATTGATCTAAAGCATATTTTGCTGAGGAATTTACAGTATCTTTATCACACCTATTTAAATTACATGTGGCTGAGGTGAGACACTGCAGACAAGAAGTATGGGTAACTACCCTGTACAAGAGGAAGCTTGCTGTAGAGCTGCATTCAGTTTTCTACAGGTTTAGCCTGGTCCTGCCGGGACAGAGGGACTGAAAACTCTCAACAGTGACTGAGTGGACAAATAAGTAATGTTGGAACACACCTACCACCTTTGTCTTGAGCCAGAGGTGATCACACAGATAAATACTCTTGCAGCACAGCCTCATAGTGTATGGGCTCTTACATCCTCTTAAATCTGACACATCATTTGCATCTTGTGTGACTACCTCAGATTTAATCTCTTGCATTTTCTTTTTCACTTGAGAAGAAGGATGTGACATGATTATATGATTCTATACTAGAATCCGATTCTTTTTTTTCATTTCCAGATAGTATGCAAAGTCCCTTATCCTTGCAGACAAAGAGCAAAGCAAAGATTTATTTTTTTTTCAGAGAACTCTGTACCTCTTTGAGCCAGAACCTAACTAAAAAACTCCTCCTTAAAATGTTCCCTTTGTCAGCCACTTACAGGACTTGTTCCAGCTCTCTTTCCTGACCTTATAAGTTTTTCTGCTCTTTGTCACACACAAAACGTCGCCCAACTAATAGACAGTCATGCTCACTATATCCTTGGGTTTTGACTCAAAAATCAGTAAAACATTAGTTGGCATCCTTGGCTGCGCTTTTATGTGGCCTGTAATTTTAGTTGCTATTTTTTAATTGTTTCCTCATTAATTAAAGGATTTGACTGTTTCTTGAATGAGAGATGCATTGTTTCCTGCTCGAAGAGAAGAGAAAGAATTTCTTTCAGCCTCTGCTCTTTACCCTCATATGACAGAAAAGACTTCTATGCCTACCTTTCTCAGAGAAAGACAGAAAAAGACAAGAAAGGATGTTATTTTCCTTACCTTGGCCTGGGAATCACTTTTGTACCTGAAGCCAGGTCTCTTGGGCCAGGACCCCAACTCTTGCGTAGCTCACCTTGCACCATGTCACAGTTACTTCTGAATGATTTATTTTTCAATACAAAAAAGTGTTTTCATCATGATGTTGCAATTTGCAAAAAAAGTATGGAAAGGGTGGCTGCAGCAGTCAGCCACTGCTAGGTAATGTTGTATTCATTTTAACTAAGAATTCATTAACCATCAGTTCTGTTTACTGAATCTAGCTTGGGATGGCTCAAAATTTCTTACAGACTGATGCAAAGAGGAAAAAAAATACAGACAATTGGAATTCATGTGAATTGACTAAAATTTAGGAATGCTATATCAAATCCATTAGAGATTTAATAAAAGACTTCTCTGTTGGCCGTCAAATCAATTAATATTTATGTTCAGTCAAATTAATTATTTAAGCATGTAAAAATTGCAACATGTGAGACTTGGCCTTTCTTGATTTGTAAAATGGTGTGTAGAAGCCTCTGAGAAACTTCATGACTGTGAGTACAAAAGTACTGTTTGCCTCTGTGCGAACACTCTCTTGTGTGAACATTTGTGGCATCTGAGCTTTTCCTTTTGGATTTTGGCTCTTTGTGAACCTCCATAAACTGGGATTCCAATAATGCAAACACTTGCATATCTGAGTTAACACTGTGCATATGAATAATCTAATTGAACTCACATGCACAAAATTATTTACATATGTTTGTAGGATTGTGGCCAAAAGAATATTGATTTCTATGACATATATTTATTCATTTCACTTCGTTTAAGATGAGCCTGAGCCACAAATTGCTGGCTTAATGCTGCATCTTCTCAAAGTGTGGGAGTGTCCTGAACAAAATCTTGGTCCCAAACCACTTCTTCTATGATTAACGTTTTATATATTTCATTTTATTTTCTATTCTTTTTTCTTTTTTAATTCACCAGAACATAATGTCCTACTCCAATTAGTAAACCATGCCCAATTTATTTATCTCTACTCCCTATGGTTAAAGAAAACATAAATGTGTATACCCCAGTATAATAGGAAGCTCAACTTAGTAACTTACTACCTTAGTGTAATGACCTTTTTCCTCTGAGAACTGGCTTTTACTCCAACCTAAACTAAGGCAGAGGAAACTCATTTTGACTGTAATGGCTACATGTATAATGAGATTAGGCTGACAGAATCCTGTTCTCTCTTTGCAGCCCAAAGGTATTCAATTCAAAACCTCCCTCTTTGCTTGGAAGGGGAAGGTGCTAAGACTGGACCTGCTGGTCTCTTACCAGTCTACTCAAAACACGTTTTCTATTTTATTCCATCAAACTGACTTCTGTAATGAAAAATACTTTACGAAAAATGTTATCTAATGCTAAATCTCTAGATAAAGTCTCCTTAACCAATAAACTCTGTTAAGCCTTCTAAGAAACCACAAAGAACATGAAGTTTCATGGTATATGAAAATTAGGGCCATAATCTTTCATTTCCTGGCATTCATATATATTTAATTGACTTATTAATTTGGTAACTTCTACCCACCCCACCCTAGATAGCATGAACGTAAGAGAAAGAGAAGAGATTTTCAGCTTAAAGTTGGAGAGTGTATATAAAATTTTAAGCTTCTGCAAACCATTTTAGCGAAGAGAGTTGCAGAGATGCAGGTATGTAGCACAGCATCCAGACATTGTGCTGAGACACAGGGTAAAAAACTCTCTTACCCTGTTCTAGTGTAATCTTTTCTCCAACTCTAAGGAGCAATAACTTTCAAGACAAGAAGTGCCCATTTTGGTAAATAATTCTACTTCTTTCACCTAACTATTTTTGCACCAGAACCATCAGTTCAGTTGCAGCCTCACTTTGTGAAATCCATCTCACCCTCAATTAAAACTTCAGTATTGAAGAATCAGCCATGCTTTGATATTGATTGTTTCAATTCTTCCCCCTCAAAAAATACTAGTCTTTTTTACTCTAACAGTAACAATTATTGTGCTTTCTCTTTGGAATTAAATATCTCTCTGTAGGAGAAATATTTTTCACTTCAATATTTCTAAGTTGTTGTCAACAATTGCCTGTAAAGGCTTGTGATCCAGGGCAGCAGACAGTGCACCATCACATTTCCTTGGGACGACAGCATACTCTCACGTCGTATCACTGGAAAGGATTTTTCAGTTTCAGGACCAGCTATTTTAGCAGATTTCCATCACACCTCTTTAAGTATTTAACTTTTTTCCCAATGGTTTTACATTATTTAAAGAATGATCATCAGAAAAACATGTAGTCTTTCTGCATGAAAATGACTTCTTTATTTTGGTGGAAAGCAGAGCACTGTTATTATCTTAAAACAATAGCTACATATTTTCCAAAGAATTAAAGTACCAAAAAATCAAAGGACTACAAGTTCCCTAATTTCCTTCAGGAATAAACATGCACAATGGTTACTGAATCTGTCAATCCCCGTGTGAAACAAATAGGAATATTGTTCAGCGTAGAAATTCTCCAAGCACTAAATCCATCAGACAGAACTTATTATTCACAGGTTCAGATTTAACATGTCGTGAATCTCTTATACTTCCTAACATTCTTGTTTCTGATCTCCTGTGATCAGGGCTGCTTCTTAACATGGCCTGTGGTGCGCCACAGACACCATCGCAAACCTGCTGTTAAATCAATCACTGGGTGGCACCCAAGAGCCAGCTAAGAGATGTATTGAATTGCAGACACTCTCTAATACACATATTTTAACAATTTCCTCCGTCTTCAGCGAAATTATGCTAATATTTTAGTTGAGTTTCCTTAAGTCTGGAACTCAAATTAAGGCTGTCTGTTTCGTTTTTATGATAGTGCTTGAAATCACTTGCAGACAAGGGGTTGTTGGACCATGAGATTTATAGTGGCAATGCCACAAAGGTGAAACACATCCTGAGGAAGAGGAAAGCAATCTGTATAGCCAGTGTTTTCACTGCAGTAAAGTTTATAGCAGTATTAAGGGAATAGTTACAAATCAGTTTGATGGTGTTGATTTCATTGAGAATAAGTATATTTACACTTGCAAGCTTTCTCTTAATAATTTTCGGTATGCTTTACACAATGGGGTTAGTGAAGGTTGAATCTGAGCATATTTTGGGAGTGACAAAATCTGTTTTTCTTTTTCCCACCCATCCTTCTACTTTACTTCACAAAAATGGTTTTATAACAGTTCCTAAGGGGCTGAGTCAAGGTTCAGCTATTTTACTGAGGCTCGCTGTTATTTCTGAAGATGCTGCAGAATCTTTTATGTTCAGATGCTTACGGTTATGATGTAGATGTGTGGGAAGTAAAATAAAGTGTATGAGTACCAAAAGTCATCCACTTCCTCTATTGGTTCCTTACCACCAATTAATTACCTGGAAGGCTGGGGTTGGATTATATGATTTCCAAATATAAAGCTTTCTAAACGATGCAGGTTATAATATTTTTTCTTCCCTGCTGGCAATTGAACTGTTCACACCTCATTGTGCCTCTGCAGCATGCAAACTTGTCACCTGCAGAATACCTCTAAATTCAGTCACTTTGGGGCAAGGGGGAACCCTTAACATATAAATATGTAACAGATGTGCAAGTGCAGTTGGGGATGATTATATTAGGTAGGGACAATAAAACAGATGACTTCTTCAGATAATATTCCAGTTAAGAGATAATATTTCTTGAAGGACACTTGGGTCTGAAAATCCTTTCCAGAGTAAATGAAGAGCCAGCAGCAGCAAAACCAGAACCAGGGAGTAAAAAAAAACCCAAAAGGTAGACTCACGGCGGGATGTTTAGTTACTATTTCCAGCAATGGCAAGAGAAGGGTACATAAAGGGGAATTATGCAAAAGCAGCTGCACCCAGTGAAAAGGGGCAGCTGGGAAGTACCCATTACCTGAGCAGGGATGCTGGTCAGCAGGCAGAAAAGGGCAGTAGAAAACATCTATCAAGATACCAATTTCAAAGGTATATTATCTAAAAATGCATCAGATGGTCAGGGCTGTGTGCCCTGGACTGCAATGAACTTAAGCCCATTTTCTCTCTCCTTCTCTCTTTGAATCTATCGAGAGCTGTTCTGCAGCCAAGAGTTTTACACTGTAAGTCCTTCAAAAAATTGCCTGTTGTTGTGGTGTCCTTGCACATCACGTTCAAAGTCTGTCCTCAGCACAGTCCCACAGTCCTGAGCAACACAGATATTACACTCAGCACTTCCCACTAACCACCCACCCACCCCCGGCTTTCCCCTTGGCTTCTCCTTCTGCTTCCTTCACATAAACCCAATTTTTGTCTCTTTCCTTTCCTAACTAAAACAGGCTTCCAATTAATGTTTGCCTTTAGGATGGTGTACCCTCCACAGTGTGGAGCAAGGCAAGGTCACGGACCTCACTTCCTTCCTTAAACTAAGTAAGTGCAATTGTACAGGCCACACAAAGATGACTGTCCTTGTTCCTCCCGGCCTTTGTTCATCCATGCAAAAGATGCCTACAATCCAACACTGAAAGAGGAAGGCAAACGCTAAAAGCACATCTGAAATTATGACAAAATCATCTTTGACACTTATGAGAGCTCTGTTTAAGATATAGCCACCACGTGCTTAACTTCTGTCCCCAAATAATGTGTAAGAAAAAGTTAACATGCCTGCTCATACACTCTGTTTGGAGTATATTAAATAGAACATCAATAGCCTGAGAAATGAGAATTCTCTAGAGATAAAGAGGTTAAGTCTTTTCATATAACAAATTAAGCTGCTATATAATTCTTAAGCTTTTTTTATTTCAAGGGGTAGGAAAATGGTCTAGTTTTAGAAATTATAGCACTTTAAGTTAAATCCTTTCAGTGATTTTCTATATAATGAAAAAAATATTGTACTTTTATGGAGAGCAAAGAATAGTTATGGTAGTTGCCTTTTTCCTCTCATTTTAAAGAACAATAGGTCTATTCAAGAAATGTTTTTTTGTTCTTTTTATTGTGTAATTTAAATATTCTAGTTTCCAGTTTCCTTATTTTAATGTTTGCTCATTCCTTGGAGTAGAAAATCAATACAAAACACTTATTCCAGTACCACAGCTTGGGACATTATTTTTCTTCTGGTAATCTTTTAAGAATAGAGCAATCATAATATAATGTCTTTATATTGAAGAGATTTCTTCCTGTTCTGGTTTTTACAAAAATATAATTCATAATAACAAGAAGTATAATGTCGGCCTCTGTAAAGTTTCTGTGCCTCTGTGCAATGCGCACTCAAGTGTGGTTTTCAGTTGGCAAAACTGGACTGAAAGAAGAAAAAAATGTGATTGTTCATTCCTAGAAAAAAATGTTTAAACCACAGGGATGTGGATGTCAATGTGCATGCTCATTTGAGGGAGTAACTTTGCTCTTACCACCATAGAACTATGTGTATCACTGAGTTTGCATTTGTCTCTGATTCATGCCCTCCTGGGTGACACCAGAGGCGGTGGAGGTTAAGGACTTCAGAAGAGAATTAGAATAGGGAGGGGAAAGCATGAGTATATGCTTGACTCCGGTACATGAGTGTCACTTATCAAGGTATGGTAATGCCTGATTCACTCATATATGGACTTTCTGGGTATGAGTTAAATAAAAATATGTTTTTTCTACATCATTAACTTGAAACCTGATTCTGGTCTGAATGCAAGAGTGCACATTGCCAGATCACAGTAGGACTGTATCCCTAACAAGAGTATCCCAATGTACCAGTTTTCTGCAGATGAGTAACTGGACTATTTCCCTCAAATTCACACTTGCAATGTGGCAGTGAGTGGTGAATAATCTGTACATGTCACAAACAAATGTCCTTTATATTAGCTTGTTTTAATCAAATTTTAATTAGCCTTTGGCCAAAAGTTATTGTAGTTTCTAAGTCCTTTATTTGACATGATGGTTATGATAAAGATGGAAGAGTCAAATTAACAAAATGCAAGGATTATTTTCTTGAAAACTTACAAGCACATTTGAACCTGGCTTTAATAATGTATAGAAATTACTGAAAGCAATAGTTTTGGTTATTTCCTGGACTGCAGGACTTCACTTTCTTCCTTTGCTTACTGTTAAGGAACCACATGACTCGTGAGCCCGGTGTGGAGTCAGAGCACACTGTGCCTTGAGGAACAGCAGAACAGGAAATCTGTCTGGAGAGGGCTCTTTCCCTTAACACAACAGCTGCTTCTGTTCAATGTGTTTGTTCAACCTTAGTCAGATCTGGTCATTTAAGAGGTTGCATCTTACTATGATAACAGGTCCAATGGCTTTTTGTCGTGGTTTAACCCTAGCCAGCAGCCAAGACCCTCAAGCAGCCTCTCACTCACTCCCCCACCAGCAGGATCAGGGAGAGAATCAGAGTAAAAACTAGAAGACTTGTGGATTGAGATAGACAGTTTAATAGAGAAGCAAAAGTCATGTATACAAAGGAAAGAAAAACAAAGAAATAATTCACTGCTTCCCAGGGGGCACTCAGGTGTTCAGCCATCTCCAGGAGAGGAGGGCTCCCTTATGTGCAGTTGTTACTTGGGAAGACAAACCCCATCACTTCAAAAGTACCCCATTTCTCCTTCTTTCCCCAACTTTATGTACTGAAAATGTTGTCTGGAATACCTGGTTGGTTGGTTGATTGGTTGGGGTAACCTGTCCTAGCTGTGTCTCCTCCCAATTTCCCATGCGTCTGTTACCGACGACTTTTTTTCAGCAATAAATGATTCATTTATTCAATGAAATTACTTATTTCTAACTCATACTTGTCTCACAGATGTCCTTCAGTGACGCCAGATTTCCCAGTGACCAAAATAAACTGTATCTGCCTTTGTAGTTCCAGTTGCCTTTTCACCACATTTAATTGAATGCTCAGACCTTCTTTCCTCTCCACCTCTGTGTTCATTCTGCACTAGATATAATAATAGCATTGATCTTTTCCTATTTTATGTAGGCAGATATTTTTCTATCCTATTTCTGTCTACTAGAAGAGTCTGGCAGGGGCATAAGATTATTTCCCCTCTTAGGAAGACTAATCCATAAACTCACCATCCAACTCTATGCCAAGAAGTAATATATCCTATGCTTTTTGTCTAAACTGCAGTCATTCTGCCATCTGCTAGCCTATACATATCTAGCATTAGGCCAATTATATGGAGAAGTCCCAAGGCTACCACAATATTTTCAATAAGATTGGAAATATTTTATTTCTTCTTAAGCCAAAATAACATACCAAGAGTACCCAGTTAGTAGCCACCAAAGAAAATGTTAGCCCTCTTCTAACTGAGCTGAGTAGACCACCTGGTTTGCTCTGAATGTCCACTTCTCACCTTAGAGCTGCTCTTACCTCAATGCTCTTGTTTAGGCTGGAAGACTTTTAAACCTCTGCTCCCAGGCATCAAAACTCATTTTTGTTAATTTACATCACCTGCATGTACCTAAAAAGCTAGGTTTTTTCTGGGACTTTAAAAGGAACCACATGCTTCATTTTGGCTGCCAGTCAGGTTAAATAAAATTAAGGGAAATAGTTCAATACTCTGTGACTTCTGTGGAGACAATCAGATGCTCCTTAAGTTGCAGTTTCTACTGGACACTCCCTTTCAAGATCATATCTAATTTTAATGCTTTATTTATATGGTAGTTCTAATAAGCTTTCAAAATTAGCCAGATGGCCAAAATGTCATTCAAGCTCTGTCTTTGGTTGTTGTCATTATCTTCTAGCCTAGACAATGCATAGTACCATCACAGCTTTTCAGTACCTTGTTGTGATAATCTGTTTAATTAATCCCTTTGAGTGCATAAACTCTTCAATGGGATTACTCATTCTATTTAAAATACATGAAAAAAAGAATATTTACCTTCCCTTTCAAAGCCATCATACCCTACTTCCAGCCTACTTATACATCTCTTTCACCACTAAATTGAGTCCTTTAGCAGTAGGCAATTGTAATCTTATCAGTAAGGGACATATTTTTCTTCCAGAAACAGCAAAATTTTGCCTCCATTTCCTATAAAAATATCTCAGAATCTTTCCTTAAAGCTCTTATTTTCTGAGATGACTCCCAGAAGTGAGCCATGTAGCCAAACCTCATTTACTGTGGTCCTGCAGTTGGACTGTGAGTTCTTCAGGGCACGGAGAAAGATGGAGATTCCTCACATAATGCAGTCATATTCATTGTTCCTAACTGCTTTGATAGTGCCAATAATTATTTAAAATAGCAGCTGCAATAGCAGCAAAGAGTTGCAGATAGCTAATTTATCTAAAACACTAAAAGATTTTTCAATAAGGCTTTTCTAGTTGCAAATTTCATCATGAGTCACCACATCATGAATCTCTTACTGTTCTGGTCACACAACAAAACCAATCAATCAGCTGGATTTTAGAAGGCTAAATGTGTTGATAGGATGGTTTTATTTTCAGGTGATTTGACAGATTGTGAACAGTCTCATTTGCAAATTTTTATCTTAAATATTTGATATGTTTATAAATGGCTCAACCTTAACTAGATCAGGCATTTTTCATTTTAAATGAAAACATAAATGATTGAAATGGAAATAAAAACTTTTTTTCCATGAAGATAAAATTAATACCATATATGATGCCTTGAATATTTCAGGAAAACTCAGAAGAAAAATGTACACTGAAGAATAAATTTGCTACATATAAAGGCATACTTGTTTTGAATGCTGGCATTCAATCTGTATAATTAGTTTTCCATTGCTGGTATAGACATTTCCATAGTAAGTTTTGCACAAAATCATGAAAAGCTTCTACACTGAAATACCAGATTATTAATTGATACAGAAATTTAAAATTCACTCTGCATCTCTCCTTATGGTGTAGATACTCTAATGTTCTTTCCTCATCACTGGAGATTTTCATTTTACATTAAAAGAAATATCTAAGGGCTTTTTTCCCCCCCAAATATTCTTGAAATGTGATATTTCTGATGTTACCGTAGTGTTTATATAATCTACTGGGAAAAAAAAAAGTAATGGAAGTAGTTCAAAGTCAGTGTGAACTTTCTGAGAGCCAGCAGTGCTCTCCTCCTCTGACTGCCCACTCTTCAACTGTTTCCTCCTCACTGAAGAGCCCAGGCCTACCCCTGTGAGATCTTACCCCACGGTGAGTGCTGCAAGTGAAGGTGGAGCTCAAGTCCTCCACAACTCTTCCAAGCCATGACCCGCCTCACCCATCCCTCCCACAGGACCCACAGGCCCTCGCTGACTCTGCCTGTGAGAATGACTGGAGGCAGTGATTCTCCAATATTCATCTGAGGAAGAAATGAACAAAAAATCCAAGCTGTTTTATTTTTAATAAAAATGGAGTAAAAGCCACAAGCTGATAAGTCTATAAGGTATCACCCAGCCTGCAACCTGCAACACCTCTAAACCTACCACTTTTTCCAACTCCAAGGAGAAAGAGTTGCTTCTTAAAAATGGATTTGTCTTTGCTTAAAGCTAATATGTCACTTGCTGTCTACATCCTCCAGGGATTTGTCATGCAACAAACTCAGGAAAACAATTGTGACTGCTGTTCACACAGACTGAGCAGACAGATCCAGCCTTCTCCTCACAGCTGCATCTGTTGCTGCGGACAAGAGTACTCACAGTCCATTTGGATCTCTCAAATTCACAGGAAAACTTCGTGTATTCTGAACTACTGAATACATACATTACGAACGAATAGTTTCTTATTGTTTAGGCAGAAGACTGCTGCCTTACAGAACTTTGAGTCAGTAAGTTATATTTAACACTGCTTTTCTTCTCATTTTGGAAATGAAGCAGAAGTTTGAACAGTTACAATTGAAGCAACAATGTGATGAAAAGTATTATCCACTTTAGATCTACTTAAACTTGTCACATTCAGTAAACACAGTGCAGAAAGAACAGATAGGAAATTTAAATGGCTTTGCAGTAAATTTATATTAGTCCAAACTGCTTTTTCAAATGAGGTCAGTAGGGTGCATTTTCCATTTAAGAGAGCCATCTAGACTTAACAGAAGACATTATGCACATGCTGGATTTTTCAAAGAAGAAAAAACACAGTTGGCAGGCAATTTAAACAAATGGTTGTCAGTTAATCCTTATAACTTCATGGCAGATATTTATTGTAAAGTAGGGTTCACATTGTTTAGACCTGATTTGATATTAATGTTTTTAATATCAAAGTAGTACTGGAACACAGACTGAAGTGTGTACGTAGTACTTATCTACCTAAGCATCTGTCAAATTTTGGGGTAAGAAATATGCCACTACTTCCATTCTGCCGTGAACTGTGGGTGGTCAAACAAAAGACTTGGTGATATTAATGCATTTAAAATTAAACTGCGGCTAACAATCACTAATAAACATGTACAGTCAAAATACTCACCCTCACACTGGTGTAAATTTGGAATAGCTCCACAGATTTAAGTGCATGGCTCAAACTCACAGCACTAGAAAAGGAAGCTAAATGCAGTCCTGGTCTTATAAGTAAATGAAGAATCTCTTGCTTACTTTCTCCTTACCACAAAGCATTCCCAAATAATACCTCCTGGGATCTTAAAAATAAAAATTTAAGCTGTCTACTCTCCTGTCATAGCTAACCATACACTGTGACTGCCCTTTCCTCTATGGCTTCAGAGGGTTGCAGGCAGTGACAACAATTTTATTAAGCAATGCGAAGCAGAATACCAAAATGGAGAAGCAGAGGTGATCTGATGTGGCACAGTACAGGGTGAGTAGCTAAAGTAAGTGTTACAGGAAGAAGAAATGAAGGCAACCTGTGTTCTTCCTCTCTGCGTATTTTTGGACATGCCCTGTGTGAGGATGAAGAGTACTGCTGGGGCAGAGGGCTGCAGGAGAGAATGGAGAAAAGCTAGGTTATGTCTTGGGGCTGCCTGCAGGAGTTTCCAGCCCCTGAACACCCAAAGAATATCTTACAGTGTAGGAATTTAAAAGTAAGGAATTTTTTAGGCATGTACAGCTCAGTAGTTCAGCAAGTTGTCCTCAGTTCCCAGGCTTTCCTCTGGGGCTCTGCAGGTCTTCCTTTTGTAGGGGCAGCTGCTAATTGCTGCCTCTTCTCCACCTTCCTACTCTTTTTACATAAAGAGTTTTCTAACCATGTTTAATCCTATCTTGTGTTAGACAGAGGAGTGAAAAGTTATGTGAATTGTGCTTCCACAGGAATTCCCACAGTGAGGGAGTGATCAGTGCTGCATAGCTGTCTTTTCATGCTTTATTAATAGATATATATATTCCACAAATACCATCTCATACTCTGCCCCTTTCCTACAATGCCACCACTTTACTGGGAAACCTAAAGCCCCATTGGTCCTTTAACTCCCTTTTTACTCTGAATCCAAAGTAAATAGCATTGCATTGAGAAAGATTGTTTGAAAGATTAGGTTACTCAATTAGAGGGATTTATTCTACCTTACCAACTTCCTTATAAACATTTTCATTTGAATTTTCAAGGGCAGGAGTCCATTCTCATAACAGGCATAGGCCAGGCTCCACATACCATCTGACATTTCTTCATGTGGTTTTTCTTAATCAAAATTGAAATCTTCTTTTATCAAGTCACACATTCACATCAGCATGGACGTAGGCCACCACGGAAAGCTCAGAAAATCAAGGTCTCTGTCAACACATTTAGACTTCAGCAGATGTCTAAATGCATAAATGGGAAGTGTGGGTGCTGCTATTATCCAGGGAGATGATAGATAAGTATGGCTACTCAGTGACTAAGATACAAGAACAGTGATATGAGCATCACAGAGTCCCTTACTAAATTTCTTTCTGGGAGACAGCCATCATGTCCTGGAAGCAGCAGTGTTCAAAACTCAACAGCTCTGACCCACACAGAACTGTGCATCCAAAGTTCCCTACACTGGTTAAGACTCCTAATGATGTTAGGGAGAGTTTCTTTGGAGGTTTCACAGATTGATAGATTTCAAGGACAAAAGGAATCCAGTGCAGTGTGGGCTACCACCCTCCCCTGAAATAATGAACTGGAGCAAGTGGAAGTAACAATCTCTGTTTGCATGGTTAGGACTCAGTAGACAATAAAACACAATACCTAAGTAGCTGATGCAGGAAACCAGGAGACCTGAGCTCTATCCCACTCCCCCTCCTGTGACCCTCCTAAATGGCCACCATGTTCAGTCCTTTGGCTCTCTCTGCCACAGGACACTGCAGTGCTTCCCCCTTGCACACTTGCAAATTTCACTTCAGACTTCAGAAAGAAGATACCAGGGAGACACAGAGCATTAATTTTCAAATGGTGTGCTTTTCAGCCACATTCAACAGGCTTCCAGTGAAAAATTGGAACCTTAGGAAGAAACAGTGTACTCTGATTTAAATTAGGGCACTTTCTAGTCGCTTGCAATGTAGAGTAGCCAGTCATAGTAAATGGATATTTTTCCATTCAAATAAAGATTGTGCTTCAGATTGCCTTTTACCTTTTTATTTTCCTTATTCCTTTACCAATAACACATTCACTGACATTGATTTTTACAATGTACATCATATCAAGCCCACAGATGCTTGGAAAGGACTGAGCAATATTTTACAGAGCAGTGCCAAAATATTCATGAAGGTATCAGTGTGAGTTTCTAGTGTGAAATGTACTATCTTCTGCTCAGAAGTTTCCACCCTCATAAGAATTAGCTACAGAAGAGGCTTTATGAAAAGTACAAATATTCTGTTACTATGTGACAAAGGGACTGAATAGATCCAAGCAAGGAAATATCGTGAATAACCACATTTTTCTGTGGTTCTCTAGGAAAAAATGGCAAGAATCAGCAGGAGCCCTGTGTATTCCAGGGTCTTGCCTCATTCAGAAGTCTGAACATTCATGAATTTGTTACAGTGCATCTGGGAAAGAAAAGACAGAGACAGACAGCCAGAAAACACACACAAGAAAAAATGGAAGATAAAAGAAAATCCTTTTGCATTGCTAACCAGCCCAATAGTTAAACAAAGCTTGCCTTTGCATCCCCAAAATCCTTTTTGTTTTATCAATCAAGTAAATAACGCCATTTGAGTTCACACTTGGTTGGCATTGACACAGTCCTGCTGCTCCAGTATTAACTATCCTGGAGCTGCTAATAAGAGATTTTGATTAGAAAGATTTGTAGTAGATTTCCTAGCCACTGAAAGAGTGTTGCATAATGGTCATCCATATGTGAGATTGATGCCTATTTCAGGCTTACTTAGAAACAGAGGCCAGACAAAGTTAAAAGGATAAAAACAGATATATTTAATGAAGGGCCTTCAAGTACCTTAAGTGCAGATGAAGCTTCCCCAAGGAGCTATACCCAAAATGGACGATGGTCACAAGTTTTTTAGACAGAAATAAGTTTGGTCTATTTGCATATCAGGGGTTAATTCTCTAATTACAACTTCAGGTAATGAAGTCATAGATCCCCAGTTTGTTCCTCCCCCGATTCACTTCTGTTTATAATTTTTGGGGCCTGACGCAGAGGTTGTCCTTGGTTCTCAGTCCTAGAAGGATTGTTGTACCTAACCAAATGTGAAGAGAGCTTACTAACACTCTATATGGAGTTTAGAGTTATACACTAGTGCAGTACAGGATCTGAAAAATATGAAAGCTAAATTCTTAAGGCATCAAGATGTGTCTACTTTACTCAAAGTTGAAAGGGTAAGCAGTGAACAGCATATCAACACAGCACAGGAAAAGAAAGATATATGGTTCTCAAGGGAGCATCCATATGCTCCCTCCATCCATAAGTTAGATAGGCCACCCACTCAAGGTTAAACTTACCTGACACAAGGGGAAAAAAAATTGTGTGCTATTTTTGGGATAGCATTTTTCTCCATGGCAGCATGTCCATTTTTGCTTTTCCATCAAAAACAATTTTTAAAATTTGCATTCTGTGTTCATTATTTATATCAAAGATTCATTCTTACACCCCACGTCCCTCTCAGAAACAGAAGACTTTTTGTTGTTTTTTGTTACTCGAAAGTTCACTTGAGCCCAGCACTGAGTCTTTAATGGCATTGGTTACAATAGGGCAGAGTGTGTAATACCAGTTTCAGGAAGCAATCTATCCCTTAGCACATTTTCATAATTTACTGGAAATAACAGATTAGGACTTTTCCAGGTCTGCATTTAAACATGAACAATATTATCTGGACCTATCCTCTAGGAACTTGTCTAGTCCCTTTGTGAGCCAGTTCAGGGCTTTGGCCTTCTCAACATTCTGTCCCAATGAGTTTCATAATTTAACTATGTTCAAAATATTCCTCCTTTGATTTTCTTGAAATGCAATGCCTAATAATTGCATTGAGTGCATTGTTATTACAGAAAATAATCATCCCCTCTTTGTTTGTCAATGCTATTTGTTAATCTTACAGACCTCCATCAGACTCTCCTATCCTATTTTATGGGAATTCAGAGACATCTCTTTTCCCAGAAGAAGCTCCTACCCTACTTTTCGTCTCACTTAATGGAAGTTAGTGTATGTTCCCAACCACCCTTGTTTAGTGCAAAGGGATGCCAGAATGCAGAAGATATTCAAAAGATGGAAACATCAAGCTTTGGCATAACTGTGTTTCTTGTTTCTAATTCTTTCTAGGAAGCTGTTAATATTATATAGCTTTAAGACCAGTCCCGGACACTAAGCTGGCCAATTCATATAGCAAATGATGACTCCCAAACTTCTGGGACCATTCAGGTTGTCTGTTGGGTACAGATAGTCTTTGAAACGCTTTGGGTTTTGTTTTTTTTATCAGCCTTGCTTATCAAGAATAAGACCAGGATGAAGGATTGAGGTGTTATCACTCTAGGAACTGGGACAGCAACTCAGAAAGGGAAAAAAGGAAAATAGCCTTTGTCTCAAACAAAGAGGATATAGGACAGTTACCTGATTTAGCAACTCTTTTCGAGACCTAAGATGAAACATCATTTTGAAAACACTGCAAGATATCAGAATGGACCTCAATGACACAGCTGTCCCAGTCACTCTGACATGCCATACTACTGCCAAATGTGTGTGCCAAGACACACCATACTTCTGTCCTGCAGTGATTACATTCTTGGGCTAGCAGAGTCAAAGCTGTTGATCTTTGGGACGCATTATAAGCCTATTTTATTCCTCAGTCATTAGTGCTTTTCTAGGGAGCTGAGAGCAGTTAGAATGGTAGAAATGAGGAGTATTAGTGGGTTGCTTGCTGTATTTTGTAATGTGGATCTTGGTAACTTCAAACTGTATTTTTCTTATTTTTTCTGTTCATGTTCTGTTTTTCTGTTTGAAAATGTCTAAATCACTTGGAACCTCAGAGAGACAATTTTTTCAGACTAGAATAGTAGAAATAAACAAATAAAAATAGTCTAGCCTGCTGCTTCCCTCCTTTGTTTGATATCTATGGCTGGAGTCAGCAGGCACCATGCCAGTGCCCAGTTGTGCTGACCATCCTGATGCCACCAGAGCCAGCAAGTTGTTTCAGAGCCTGAGCCAGCAGAACTGGCATCAGGCACCATTTGCAATCTCTGCTCTGCCACATCCCTGAGGGGTTCCTAACAGAGTCCAAAAGTACAGTACTTTAGTAATACATCATCATGGTGATGACTGTAAAGTCTTTCTTCACTTGAACAATCCCCTATTATCTAAGAGCTCCATGTTAAAAAGAAATATTTGTCTTGAAGGAAAAACATTTTACTGTTCCTCATCTGTTTTTACAAATCCACACTTAGTCTGGCAAAGATATCCACTGTCATTTTAAATGAAAACTGACTGAATGTTACATCAGTTTAAAATTAACTCATACTGCAGTTAGAATTTATTGTAAGGCAGCTGGTTTTTATTCCTATTTTTTGAAGAGAACATATGGATTATGACAGAACCTATTAAATATCTCTGGAGTGTATGTGGGAAGCTGTGTCATTTTACTCTGAGCTCCATCATTGAATTTCTGTCTGAACATCTTAGTCTCCTGTAGGCTCCCATCAAGTTACAAGAAGATAGAAACCAGAAGAGAGTTTCGTTAAGCATGCCTGAAAATAAAACTGGGTAAATGGCAGTTTTCTTTCTAAGACTTTGTCTTACTTGCACAGCTGATATTTGAAATAAGTCCAGGCTGTTCCTTTTCTTGCCACAGTTAAAAAAGATGAAATGTGCTCACTTGAATGTGCAAACTGGGGATCATCAGCTTTTCACCTCAAACCTGCATTATCTGGTATGATGATACCTGTTACACAGCAGTATCTTTTGCAGAGATTAATGGCCTGGTTTAGCAATGCTTTTATTAGCTTACTTGCTATCCCTAAACTTTATGGCAAATATATTCCTGCCACTTTGTTCATTTTATTGTGTTATGGTAGCAGTGTTTTCCTATTCAGCAAAGCAAGAGAGCATTAAGACAGAGCACAGCTGTGAGCCCATGCCTGCAACGCCCTCCAGCAGCTTCCGCCAGAGGGTGAGTGAAAATAGCTTACTCAGTGGAGCTGGATGGGAGATTTCTAGGCAGGCAATTACCTGGCTGGGGACTTGTGGAGGAAACTGTGGTTAATGCCCCTCCTCTCCTGAAAAGTGCATGGAATCTTTAGCAACCACAATGGTCAAGATTTCAGGGTTTAGTTTAATTATGGGGAGATGCTCTGTACCATTTACACAGAGGGAAAAGGAGGGGTAGAGTTTGGTATGTAGAGTGTGTGTGTGTTTTAAATGCCATTTGATAGCCTTTAAAAGCCCTATGCTGGAGCAGCTCAGATGCTTTCTTGTTTAGAAAACTTATGAAGCAGAAATTCTGTTGAAAGAAACTTCACTAGAATACATTAAGATCTTTCATTGTTGGCAGCTGACATGAATCTTACTGGTGTTTACAAAGAAAATGTAATGTTTCATTTTATTAAATTGCAGAATTACTCTTACTTGTTGCACTGTTGCAGACTTCTCAAGGGTTTCACCCTGCTTTGTTTTAAAGTATGCCTTGTGTTACTACCTGGTAGTTAAGGCACTGATTCTATAAACAATGTCCCTGTGAGCTGCCACTGCCTTCCTCATCTGTACATTTTAAACACAACATCTGCTGACACTAAAGGCAAATATTCATTATTATGAACTCTATGGGTTTTGACTTATAAGAATTTATAGAATCCTTTGTGTATGAGAGAAAAAAGCAGAGTTTGACAATTATGTTCAAAGCTATTTTCAAAATTGGGATAACAACATTCAGACATAACAACAGGAGCCTTTTATTTTATGTTTCTGACAATACATACAATATTTCTGAAGAAAAAAGCGTTTTTCCAGCATTGATTTTCAGCAGAACAAATCACCAATTTATCTTAAGAAAAGAGATACTTAAAGAAATACAAAGCAGTTAGAAGGGAATTATATTACTTGAATTAATGAAGAGTCTCTTAAGGTGAAGAATTAGTGAAAAATCCCGCTGACCTATCCACCACCACTTTTAGCACTCATCAAACATTTGTGACTTAAACTGGAGACATAAATCAGACTACTGCTGACAAATCCAATTAATTTTGTGATCACAGAAAAGCAGCATATCTTTCTGGCACAATATGAACTTACAAACAAGAAGGCAGAGAACCAGCATGTCTGCAAACTTTTGCAAATACAGCAACGTGCTGCTGCAGATCTACAATGCAGGAATAATTCTTAAATTTGCATGAAGAATAGCTGTATAAAAAGCTTTCCAAGGGAAAAAAGAATGACTATAGGAATGATAGTCTAGCAAACTGGTGTGCTAAAAAGGCATAAGGCTCCAGTGCACTAAACAATCCGTAGTCAGTGAAATTTATGTGGTGGGATGAAGTCTGTAAATTGCACTATTCACTTTTAAGGTTATATAGTTCAGAGTACTGTTCATATTGTTTCAATATTTAACTGTGGTGAAAATAACTTTTCTTTGTTTTATCTGCATAGGAAGCTTATGTTCCACAGAGATTCCAAAAGTCAGTTTTATCCTTTAAATATTTCCTACTGTGCATCCTTTTTTCTCCAACATAAGTGATTCAGTGGTTTGAATAAAGGCCCAGTAGACTGAGTTTCACCATGAATACAGCAGTCGGTGATCGCCTCCACATAGGACCAGGAGATGGAAAAGGATCAAACCTTTTGTAATTATAAATCATATGGCCTCTCTGGAGAGGCAAGGGAACCACTGCATGAGATACAAAAGGGTAAAGGAAGTTCTTCAATTTGCATTTTGCAGTACTACAAACACATTCTGTGCTGTCCACAGCAGAACATCTGCTCTCCCACCACCTTCAGTAACGGACCAATTTCCTCTCAAATCAGTCCTGCTGTAGTGGAAAGACAAAGACTCTTTGTAGTCAAAATAAAAATAAAAGGTAATGTATTTCAGGAGTTATGTTTTTAATAAATCCAAAAGAGCTAAAATATTTTAGTAGAACACCATCAAGTAATTCAACCACTGAAGGCATCTCCAGTCCATGATCACTTGGGCTTCTTGCAGTCTGTTTACCTTGTTCCCTCTTCCATGCGTAGAGCATTCTCCCCTAAATGAGGGTGAAGGAAACTTCAGAATAACAAGGGGAAAACCATATCACTGCTCTCTTGAACTGCCTCTAGACCAAAGTGAAATAATGTTTCGAAAATTTCCTTTGTTTCATCCAAAAATACAGTTCAGTCATAGTCTTGCCCATTCTTTACCACTTGTCTTTCATAAGTCTTTTAATTTATGGGAATGTAAAGAGAGAATTAGAAAAAGATTGGATAGATAGCCATTAGAATATGAACGAAGGAGCGTTTTATTTCCCCAGTAAAAATAAATTCATTCTCATAGAATCATGGAATGTTTCTGGTTTTCAGGGGCCTTAAAGATTATCTGGCTCCAACTCCTTACCATGGGCAGGGACATCTTTCACTAGACCAGTTTGCCCCAGTCTTGAACACTACTAGGAGTGGGGCATCCACAGTTTATATCTAATTTAAACCTACTGTCTTCCACTTTGAAGCCATCCTTCCCTCATCCTGTCTCTACGGCCTTGTAAAAAGTCCCTCTCCATCTTTCTTTTAGGGTCCCTTTTAGGTACTGAAGGCCCCATTTAGGCTACCCCAAAGCCTTCTCTTCTCCAAGCTGAACAAACCAAATTCCCTCAGCTTTTCCTTGTATGAGAGGTGCTTCATCCCTCTAAGCATCTTTGTGTCCCTCCTGTGGCCTTGCTACAGCAGGTCCATGTCCTTCCTGTGCTGGGGACCCCAGAGCTGGACACAGCACTCCTGGTGGGTCTCATGAGAGCAGGGTAGAGGGGCAGAATCCCCTGCCTTGACCTGCTGGCCATGCTGGATTTGATGAAGCCCAGGACATGGCTGGGTCTCTGGGCTGCAAGTGCACATGGCTGGCTCCTGTCCTCACCCGCCAGCCCCCTCAAGGGCTGCTCCTGATCTGTTCACCCCCAGTCTGTATTGAGACCAGAGGCTGCCTCAGCCCAGGTGCAGCACTTTGCAGTGGGGCTTATTAAACCTCGTGTGATTTCCGTGGGCCTGCTTCTCAAGCTTGTCCAGTTCCCTTTGGATGGCATCCCATCCTTTAGGTATGTTCTCATTAAATTACTTTCTAAATTGCTTTAACTCACCACTTCACTGTGCAGTTTTGGAGAAACTGGTATTAGTGTAGAGACATATTTTAATTTTTTCTGTTTGGCAGCTGTGAATGAGAAGAGATGACTGTGCAAGGCAGACAGATGTGTGACTATCATTTTCTGAGGCTGTTTTTCATTTTCTCCTTAATAAAATGTTTTCTTAGACACTGAATGAAATTCAGCCTTAGTGTGGCAACAGGAATTGCAGAAGTGCCAAAATGAACAACTTGAGCTGCAGATGATAATCGTTCTCTTTGTGGGTCCCTATGCATCTACTGTATTTGGGTTTCCTCTCCCCACTGCAGCTTTAGAGCTATGGTTGGATATTCTCCTAATGGTGGCGTGCTTATTAGATGCAGTCTGTCACCCAGACCATCTTCCCTATCTGTAGATTATTGTGGATCTCAGGGACTTCTCTGAATAGTGGTTGTGAATAGGGAGAACAGATATTTTGCTTGTAGACTGTATAACACAAATTATTCTCTTTTTTAGGCACAATGGATGTTTAAAAAGGGCATCAACAGGCCTCTTAGGAGTTTTCATCTGAGTCCAATGCTAAGCTTAGCTGTTGTACTTGCTGATTCTTAGGGCAAAATCTCATTTGTTCCACAAGACTCTTTTTCTTGTTTGACATGTGTTCTCCAGTGGGAATTCCATCACCCTTTGATTTAATTCTTCCAGATGTTTCATGCATCCTATTAAGAGCCTCTTCAAAGAAATAATAGTCAGTGGTCTAGAAAGCAGTTGCATTTTCATTGTTCCAGGGAAGGCAATAATTTTATACTAGGAAACAGGAGCAAAAAAGTGTATGGGTAGTTGAACATATATGTGTCTATATGTATATATATAAATCAGTAATGAAGAACTCCCTAAAATCTTGTCAGTTAAACCCAATGGAAATATACTACACTTAAGCAGTAAATACATACACAAAAAAAATACATTCTATCTGAAGGTAACAGTATCCTTGGGAATGGAAGATTTAGGGCTTTTAACTTCTCCCCTTTCCACATAATGATTTGCTTTGTGTTTATAAAGGGGTGTTGTTACAAAGAGGGGGAGTTTATTGCACCTGAAAGCCATAATGCCCTCACGAAAGACTGTAACTAAATAGACATTTGTAAAACAGATTTTACATTTTGGTACTTAAAGCATTGTTACACTTCAAATAAGAAAAGTCAAAAGAATGGCTGAATATTTTTGCTCACTCAGAACATAAAGGTTGCTTGTATAGTAATTATTTTGTGAATGTTTCCATATTGGCTATTTGTATTACTTCATGTAAGCAAATTCTCTGCACACATCATTCCGCTTCTATCTTAATGCTTTTTCATCATTGCCATAAAACGATTCTTCAGGGATCATTACCTTTTTTAATTCATTCATGACTTTTAAGTTCAGGAGCAAGGGTCAATGAACTTTGTTTTTCAGCATTTTTGACATAATGTTGTCCCTTTCCTGTTGCTCCAAAGAAAAATCGAAGCTGAATTTCTCATCCTAAATGTTAAAAGAGTACATCCAGCTAACACCCTTTCATAATTCACTAGACTACACAAGTTCAAATCACTGGGTTATCAAATAATTATTTTTCAAGAGCCTTTATATAATCAAACGCAGTTGGAAAAGTACTTTTCTTTTGTCTCAAAAAAAAAAAAAGTACTAAGCAGGGAAAATATTTGATATCATAAACTGTATCACCAAGTCCTGTACCTTTCCAGTTTCAGCTCTTTATCTCCAATAAATTGTCTCCAGATAATATATGGCATAATAATATGTCCTGTATAATAGGACAGATTTTGCTGTCCTGGAGTTTCACCAATAAATCAGGTGAAATTGCACTGATTGCATGAGATTGCAATTAGACTTTGGTTCAGCATTCCTTGTGACCTGACTATTGTAATAGCAGAAAACATTTCCCTCACTTACTCATGGTACTGTGAGAGGGACCTGACCTGCAAAGACTGTAGGAAAGACGGGCTGGCCCAGCTGTGCTCAGCCTCCATGCTGCTATCCATGGGTCACCTGGATCTTGTCCTTCCAAGAAGGACTCACCTTTCCATTGTAAGAAGGTCTAGAGCTGAGAATGCTGAGTATCCTGTACCAGAAGAATCACCCTCAAAACCAAAATATCTGTGGAAGAACATCAGAGCCACACTTTTTCTTTTTCTTTTTCTTTTTCTTTTTCTTTTTCTTTTTCTTTTTTTAACTTTAGTGCCATAAATGTGTTGAAAATTGAACTTGGTAATTTTTGCTCAAAGTGGGCTAAAATACATTTATCAATATTTCTGTGAGCTTCATGTTATGAATATTAATCTTTCTGAAATGGGGTATATGTGCCGGATATGTATTTGTCCCTGTAGAAATATAGCAGAAAGAAGCATTTGGATTTAACTAATTTGAAAGTCTTCCCAAAACAGCAGCTAGACACAGCGTCTTCAGACAATCACATCTAAGACAATGTTCCCAGGTCCTAGAGAAACTGCAACAGCAACTGACTCTACAAGCATCAGCATTTTTTCCACCTTAGTTGCTGAAAGAAAGATCTCCTGTTTCTTTGGCTTTACAATTTCTTTTTGACAAAAGTGGAAATATTTTAGAAAATCTGAGTGGGCCCAGCCTGTGTCAAAAATAAGTCAAGGTTTTGGCTTGACAATTATTGACTTAGGTACAGAAGGAGATGACTGAAACCTTCCATGTGTGACTGGCAGTTAGGTTGTTATGGATTATTAGGCTCACAAAAACAACTAGATCACAATCTGTAATTACTTGCACGTGGCAATAGGGACCTTTTTGGTTTCTAATACTAGAACATAATGCAATCCAATGGCTACAGGTGGGACTAAAATTACTTTTTAAGTGTGTAATTGCTCCCTGAAGCAAAATAATTCCTTATGGCCTTTGTCACTTGAAGCCTTTCAGCTGAACATCTTTCCTCTTCATTCACAAGTTACTGAATTTGATAACGTTCACTAATTTTGCTGCTGATCTAATCACTATCAATAAGGGTGACACAAGGAAATAAATTCTTTAACAGGAGAGAATGAAAGCCTGTGATCTGGAGAGCTCCTCCAAATAGGCTGGGTTAACACAATAGTCCTTCTGGAATGTGAAATTTATGGATGCAACCCATACTCCCATTGCCTTATCTGAAGTCAAGTTTACCCTTAAGTCTTTTAAAATATATCCTATGTTCACTGAATATGTGTGTTTGTATGGGTTGTTTATCTCCTCAGGTTAAAAAAGGTGTAAGACAGTGCATTAGGGCAAATAATGTCAGTCTTTAGTTCTAATGTTTTTATCTCTTTTCCAAAACGAGAAGGTTGATAGTGACTAGTGGTGGTGTAGACGTGAGGATCTAAGTATTTTATTGGGGTACAGCCTGTAATTAGTTCTTCTTATTAACTTTGCTTTACATTCACCCTTCAAGTCTTACCCCTAATGATGCTGTTATTATTTAGCTCTTAGGAAAATAATGTAATACACTTTGGAACACAACCACCTCTGAATTATTTGAAATACTATTACTGTCCTGAGGGCCAAACCATATTTGGGTTCCATTTTAACAGAATGGAACTTTTCTTAAAGAGGGATGTGTTAGGCTAAATGTTGAGTGAGTGTAACACAAGCTGGTAGGTAAGATGGAAGGGAGGAGCACCTAGAAAGAGAATGTTCCTAGGTAGAAACGAAGGAAGTTGTATCTCTTACAGGAATGGCAGGTTTCTTTCCTGAGAAGGAAGAGCAGATCAGTAGAAGCGGTCCCCAGTCATCACCTGCACCACATGTATTCAAGGCAGTGACTCTTGATGGCTCTTTTTTTGTTAGCAGAGGTTTTACTCCAACTTGGAAAGAAAAGGGATGACCCAGTGTGAACTGAGTAGGGGGTTAAAAGGAGTGAAAGAAGGATTCAGCAGTAATTCTGCATTTCCTTGATTTTGTCAGTTTAAAGTTGACCTCTTAACATTAATGTAGATTTTGTCATTTATTTTTTATGCCTGGTGTATCTACCTTAATACAGGGACAACAGTTCATGCTGAGTGTTTTATACATAATTTATATCCAATACTAAAACCCTTTGTACTGCTTTAAGGGGTTATAAATTCAGTGCAGCTGAGTGGATATGTTAGTGCAAAACTCCTGGCCTACACATTTTACTTGATGTGAATTGCCTATGATTTTCCACCCTAGACATTTTGCCAGCGATATACATTAAAAAAAAAGAGTTACAATATGTATCAATGAACAATAATAAAAGCTACCTTCTTGGGAATATTCACATGTCTAATAGTAATTATCCAACAATGTTTGGATCAGATATTCATTGTTCACATTATTTTATTATCCACAAAGCAGTGCTATTTCCAAGACTTGTACACCATCCAAAGTTGTGGTTGTAGAGAAGTGTAACAACACTATATCTAATTTTATTGCACTCCATTCATATCAAGTTAATGAAATACCGAGAGTTCTATTTTTTCTTGTTTGTTTACACTTTGGCTAAGATGAGATAAACCCACTATTATGATACTTTAAAGTCCTCCTAAGTGTATTACATTGTGTTCTGTGAAATTAATACTATAAAATACATCCACTTCATCCTTACTGCTCTATTTATTACTGGCCCTTCTATCTCTGCGGAGTGACATTAGTGGTTAAGATGCTTCCTAGATGCAACAAACATAGTCCATTCCCACCAGAACTTGAACATTTTGGGAGTTATTCTACAGATTGTGCCCCTTATACTTCTTGAGTTTCACAGCTTGTAGGACTAAATATTAAATTATGGTGTGACATAACAAAATAGGGAGAGAAAATTTGGGGAAAAAAGCAATGCAGAGCCAAGACAGAGCAGTGTGTGCTATTTAAAGGAGCTGCATTTGCAAGTTTGGAGTTCTAGTCTGGGTGTTGGCACACATAAAGGTGCACGAATAGAAAACACTGTGTTTGTCATGAGATCGATATTAAAAGGAAAACACAATAGGACTGCGTATTTGTTTGGAACTCACTGTACTGCACTGCTTTACATGTGTGCAAACATGGTCCCTCCATCACCTAGAGGGTTCTTTCTTCTTGTGCAATCTCCATTCTTTGCATGTCTACAGTGGAGCCCCTTCATGAAGAACTTTCCAGGTGGAGACACAGCCACTCTGTGGAGCTGGTGTGGAAGTAGACAGGCAGATACCAAAGGTAGGCTGTGGCAAGAGCAATCAAAGATGTAGGAAATTAAGCTGGGCCACATGCAGCCATTTTGGTTGCATTAGACTCTCCTTTTGCAGCAGGAGCTGGAGGGGACCTCCTGCTGCTCTAGCCCTGCTGTGGCTAAACAGAAGAGGATCAGAATGCTGCTATTAAATCTCTGGGTCCACCAGTTTCCCCTTCCTTCAATGGCTGCTCAAGGATGCATAGTATCATGGCCTCTCTGAGTCCAAGCAAGGATGGCTTTCTCCCCACCACAACCCCAGGGGCATCCATTCTGTACCACAGAACCAGCTTTCATCTCCTGGAGAGGGAAAAGTAATGAATCCAAGAAAACTAGAAGGGAAATTCAGAAAGCCAGAGCATCATTATTGATGTTACAGCTTCTCATGAAAGGCTGTAAGGGATCTTAAGGTTTAAAATCTTTAAGGTTTAAAGCTTTCAAAGCTTCGGTTTCACATTCAAATAAAAACAAAACAAAACAAAAAATAAATGAAAAAGGGATTTCCTTATGGACACAACTTCTCTAGAAACCACACAGGAACTTTGATCAAACACAGAACCTTGAGAAAGTGTATTGTGTTATGTACAACATTTCCAACAGCCCCCAAACTTCTCTTTACCACCTCTCATCCAGGTGCTTAACCAAACCAAACATGTCTTTAATTCATCCAGTCCTGCAGCCTCTCAGTCCACCCTGTTAAGGGTACAAGCCTTTAAGAAATATATAAATTTACTCTGTAAGTGCTGTGGAAACATGTCCAATGTGCCTTGTAGCAATATGTGCACAAAAAACCTGTCATCCCACGTAGAGTTAAAGCAATACTCCTTTTCTTGTTTGCCAGGGAAATTGTTTGTTTTCCTGAAGGGGAGCACAATTGTTCAGACTGTTGTAAACTGGGTCAAAAGAGATTTCAGCAAAGAGTTACATTTCATTGAATTATTTGTGACAGCTTTGATTAATTGCAGATGTGCTAATCAGATTTTTTTCAATCTCTTATTAAGTACAGTACCTTTTTTTTCAGGACCTGATTTTCCTTCTTTGCTGGCGATAATGTAAACCTGACCTGAAGGCTGGCTTTGGTCCAGCCTTGGCAGCTTTCAGTCACTGCACAGAGGAACAGGTAGCCTCTGGCTCTTTGTTTGTTTTAAAATTTCTGTGATGATTGTGATCTGGCAGAAAGAAGACAGACCCAGATCTTGTTTTAAACAACTGTTGTAAAGGGGAAGTTTTGCAAAATCCCTTAAAGCCAGTGATGAAAACAGGACAACGCTCCTCTGCCATTACACTCCACCAAACGTCAAAGATCAGAATCTGTCCTGTGTATTTAGGAAAAACTTCCCCTGAAAATTAATTAAGACCTAGGGTTTTAAAATGTCACCAATATATATATTTAAGAGATAAAATGAAAAAAATTACTTTGAGGTTACAATCAACATTTAAGTTCATATAAGTCAATTCTGTTTATTTTACTTACAGGCAGCAAGCAGTATCAGATTTCAACACATCACACACCTGCATCTTCAGGGTTTGTTTGCTTTCCATCCTATAACTGCATTCAGTAGACAATAGTAACAGTCAGTAAAAGCACGATATTTTCTAGGCTAAAATGAATGAAAATCCACATCTGAGTTTATAGAGTTTAAGTAAACATTAGAGACAGTAGGAGAAATTTGGGATATTGCAAACAGCCCATAGTTGTGCCCTCAGATTGCACAGAAACCACACGAGTTAACACCAAGGCATGATCAGTAAGTGCTGATGTTTGCCATTGGGCAGCTGCTGCTGCTGCTGCAAGTTGTCACCTTTAGGAGTTTGTGTACACCTACTTCAAAATGGAATTAATGACAAATTCAAATTTCTTTTTTTTCAGGACACAAAAACGTCAACAAAAACTAATAGGTTTTTTGTTTCTCTTTCCTCAAATTGCTTGTATACGAGTCTGGACCTCCTGAAGTCAGCAAAAGGACCTTGTTTTTATGGAACTTTGGATCTGCTCATTAAGTGCACAAGGGCTTTTGAACAGGAGGGCAAAGCACAAAGGTCCACATGTGTGGACATCTCCACAGCAGTGTGTCTGTGTGTACATGCAGGGGGCTCATAGGGAGAATACAGAATGCTCTTGGGTTTTGGGGATTTTTGTTGGGTTTTTTTTCCTCAAGGAGAGGGAACTCTTCACTTCAGCCTGAATGTAATTCATCAGTTCAGCTTTTAGAGAAGAGTTAGATAAAGAATAATGACAGTTGTGATTAAAAATGTTAGCTTTTCAATGCGTCTTCTGGTTATTTGTAAGTAATTGAGGTCTATTGGGAGGAGACTTTCCTCTATTTATCTTCCCTTTTTAACTTGAGGTTAAGAACCTAATAAATCTCTCCAAGTAGTGCCCCTTCACCCCACAGACATCTTGAGCAGTACCACTTAATTTCTGTGGCATGCAACTAAAAACTACCACCCATTACAGCTACTTCATAAAATTACCTACATGCTTTCTGCTTTTACTGTTTTCCCCTTAAATTGGCTGAGAAATGTAAAAAAAAAGCTCAAAATAGAAAAAGAAGACGCGGTAAAAATGTGGACTATTAGATTGTAAGGAGCTCCCAAGGTACTGGAAAGAGTTTCCAAAAAAATACATAGGAAGTATCCCCATCTTGGGATTTTTATTAAGTTGGGGACTTTAAGATGAGTGTCTTCTTAAAAGGGAAAGATTTGTTTTCTTGGCAAGAAGGGCAGGAGAGCAAGTCCTCTAACACCCATGAAGTCCAAGGATCAGGAGGGCAAAGCAGCTCAAACCTCCCTTGGCTTCCACATGAAAAGCTGCTTGACTTCAGACTCCCCTGACTGTCAGTATCAAGGTGTTCTCCAGACATGTTGCCACCAGCTTGGAATAGAAGCTGGTACTCCTGTCCATTTTTTGAAATATCCCTTGGAGATCCCTGCTACTCCTGCTCTAAAATATTCCTTCTTCTCCCTATGTCAGGCTCTTTGCTTTGTGGGGTTGCTAGCAGGCATCTTGGAAGAGGATGCGTGTTCAAGAGCAATCCCTCGCACATCTCCTCCTCTGATGGGTGTTCAGAGATTCCCTTTTCCTCCAACTGTCATGAATTCTTCAGTCCATGAATGGAAGGGTCAAGACGAGAATACAATTGTACAGAACTGAACTTCAAAAGCAGAATTATTAAACTAAGTCTTTTTCTATATGAATTTGCCATGATTTATATGGAAGACATTTTCATTTCCCAAAATAAAGAACAAAGGACACAAGAGGAACAGTTGCAGTGAAAACACACAGATCATTTTCTTACTGACAACCTATTCTGCCTTTCTGTAAAACTGAAACATTTGAGAGACTTGTGTTTTCTGTCTCTTTTTCTCTCTCTGATTCTCCTTGTCTAAGCCCCTTTTTATTTTTGACCTTGTTTTGCAATTTCATTGCTGGAATTTAGCATTTCTTTTCCAGACAATCTTTCCTGTATCCAATAGCAGGAACATTTTCTGCACTACCCCCAACTTTGTCATGATGAAACATCTTCTGTGAGATCAGACCTGGCTCCTGACTGCTAACACCAGCTGTTTCTACCAAGAAACCTGGGGACTTTACAGGTGAGATGTGGCAGATTTCAGCATTGTAATTTAGATATTGAATCCAATACTAGTTTAGACCCTGCTGATGCTCAAAATGCAGAGTTGGAGAGGACTATTTAACTAAACAAGAAATAATTAAAATATTCAAATGCAAGATTTTATTTTAGTCATCCCCACTTGAAAGTTTTGACCTGATAGTAGGAAGAATCTGGTCCTTCTTTAATCTTATTCTTTTATATTTTACCTATGGCAGAAGAGAAGAATAAACATTTTGAACTTTTCTCACCTACTCCACAGTTAAATTTCTCATGTAGGAAACTTGGCTTACAGGTCATGTGGTAAGACATGTAAAAAATAATAAGAATAACCTGGGTGATGGAGGATGCTAAAAATATTCATATTATTACAGACAGACAGTTGTTCTAGTTACCTGTAAAATGCTTGATTATCACTTGATTATTAGTCTTTTATTTTTATTCCTAGACCACCTGAATGTTTTAGTACCATCAATGATGGATGATATTTTGCTGCGTCTCTTCTGCCGCTGCTATGCGGTGAAGTTCAGCCACTCTGTACAAAGGTTAGACCCAGTTAAAACAGCCTGTTAATTATTTATGAGACAGCAAGAAGACCAATGGGACTTCCAGTTGTCCTTCTGGAGCAATAATGAGACCATTACAGTCTATTTAACACCATGAAAAACAATATCCACAGGTGACCTTTCAGAATCATTGCCAAGTTGGATTTATGGCCATCACGTACTCTCATCAAGGAAGAATATCAAAGAGGAGCTTAAAGTTAAATTGGCACTTCAGTTGGTAACAGCATCCTGAGGTTCAGTAATAATAAAATCTCTTCATTTTCCTAAATTTTGTTTAAGGGAGGGAATGGATCTCACAGACAGAATCTGATAGCTGGTGTTGTTTCTTATAAGTTCTGGGAGCCTACTGAATACTCTGGGCATGTGCTTTGATATGACACAACAACAATGCTGAGATATTTCTGTGTCTTTTTAAATAGTCAAAACATCTGTATGCGGAAAAAAACCTCAGCACTCCATTCCTTCAGGCACACAGTCCCTGAAAACAATGCTGGATATTGAAAGACTAAAACATTTTTCAGTAGTGCTCAGGACACTGATATTCAAAATCTGAATATCACCATCACCTCCCAGGGATGAGAATTAACTTAAAAATAAAAAATATATAAAACTTTGTTTTCGATTAGTAACTAAATCAAACAAAAATATGGTTTGCCTATCTTTTATGTTAGCAAATTATACTGAGGTAGATACAATTTCAATCCTGATCCCTAGGTGGGCTTGAAGAGACACCTACATCCATTAGGATTGTGACTATAGAAAGAAATAAAGACTTAATCTAAATGCTGCCACTGAACAAAACAGCAGTGTGTAGGACACATGCAGCTGTGAAACTGCAGATGGAATAACAAGGAAACAGAAGCTAACTGCATGTCTTGAAACAGATGTGAAGCAGAAGGGGCATGTTCCAAGCAGCTGATTAAAAGAAAAAAAAAAAAAAAAGCTGCATTGAATGAATTATTGTATTTGATTGCTTATCTAAAAAAAAAAAAAAAGGAGACTTACAGTTTCGAGAGATAGGCTCAGTCCTTGTCTAAATAACTGCACAACAGCATGGCTGCAGATTCTTCATGTGACACAAGAGCATGACCCTCAAGTACCAGTGCCATGCAAACTGACAGAGAAGCCAAGCCTGGCACTCAAGGAAACCTGAATTCAAGCAGAAGACACAAAAGCAACAAAATGTTTATTCATCTTGTGTCATGAGCATCACATTCAGGGTCAAAGAGGTAACACCTTCCACCTTCTGTCTCATCTGTCTCTTTTTCACTAAAGGACTGATAGAAATCTTTTCCTCCCCTACAGAAATGGAACGGGAAGATAACAGTTTTCTACACTACAAGGATCTGCTTAATTCCTTCGGTCATAAGCCATTTCTCCATGTTGTCTCAGATGTCAGATATGAGCAACATTGACTCTTCTGCAGAGCTCTACCCAAGAAATCTCCTCCTGTGTCCAATAATCCATCTGCCTATGCAGCTGCACAGCCCCAGCTGTCCTTGCTGCTGCTTCTGCTGGCCATTGTGTTCCCAACTTCTGTCCCTAATTCCCTTCTGCATCACCATCTACCTCTGCCTCCAAACAGTCCCAGAAGCCTGCCTGAAAGGGTTGCAAAACTCAAGCATGTGTCTCCTCACTAGTGCCAGAGACTTGACCAGTTCCATAAATTCCTGTTTGTGCTGCCTAATGCCGTAATGGTAATATACATATTAGCTGTAGATAATGATGCAAAACTTCCAAAGCTGAAGTGACTGCAGATTCAGCAGAAATTTCTGTGACTCTTTTCATATTGAATAGTTTCAAGACCCTCATACCTTCCAGAACTCCTAGTCAGAAGGTGCTTCGCAAGGAGCATTTTGGGGGTAGAATTACCAGATTTTGCTTTAGGGCAACAGAACCTGTATTCCTATTTGCCTTTCACAGTTCAGAAGCTAGAACAACTGCATATACCCCTACAACTCATTAGCAGTAAGGAAATTGTAGGATTAAGTGTAGTATAACCTTCTCCTTCCTCCATTTACTTTTAAAATCCTTGAACTTTGTCATCTGGACTTCTTTTCTTTTGTTTTCTTTTATTTTCATTTTTTCTTCCTTTTTTTTTTTAATCCCACAGTAAATTAACTGGAGACTATTTACAAGTTAAATATTAAATGCTCTTATATCTGAGATCACCTAAATCCCAGGAACAGTGTTGGCTGCTTTCCAATTCAAAGGCCCATAATCTGTATATTTTTTTCCCAGTTCACTTTCAGAGCTCTGTTTAATTCAGTGTAGTATGGTGGTTGTCAGCAATTCAGTATTTTGAAAAGTCAACAGATATTTTTGGAAAACAAAACAAAACAAAACAAAAAACACCCTGAAAAATATGAGGTAAAAAAATATGCCTATTCTTTTGAGGGTTTTTTCATGAGCATTTTATTTGTCATCTGCTCTTAAAGCCCTCCCAGATTCATCCTCTTTTCCACCCCCTTGCAGAACCTGATACACCATGTCAAAAGCAGAGCCAATATTTGAGGAATAGAGTATCTGTCCAAATGGTTTCATCTGAGTTTTCACTTTGGGTCTGTAGAGTACCTGCTGACAGGGAGCAGATTCCTCATTTCCTGCTGTTCTACATACAACTGCATCGTAAATGGTGCTCTTGACATTGTCTCTGTTACTAAAATTGGGCCACATCCTCCGATCAAGTGATCTCTTCCTCAGGTGCTCCTTTATCACTTCCATATTCCACTTTGAAAGAAACCAAAATTCCAGAGCAAAGTACCAGACAGGAACAGCTGAGAGAGGAGATGTTTGGGGAGCAAATTATCCACACAGACCATCAGGTTTTGTCTATTCATTTTTACAGGTTCAAGAGAAATCATGATCAAAGGCTGCTTACCCCCTACCCTCAACCCCAAAACTACAGCAGAAACAATTTTTAAGGAGAAATTGATTTTTGAAAGATTCTGCTTGGTTGTTTTAAAGGGACCACAACAACGTGTAAGTTCTTCAGAGGCAACTCTTCTTCAAGGCAAGTTGCTGCCTTGCTCTTCCAAACTAGTGTTCTCACCAAAATAAAATACTGTATATTTTTCATCTGCCAAAGTTTGCTTCCAGAGCACAGGGAGCTGTTCTGTCTGAGCAACAGAAGTCACCCTTTCTTCCTGACTAGCAGACACATGCTTTTGGTAATTGAATGCAGCTGTTCTCCTCTCTGCCCCTTCTTAAGCTGTTGAAGGAAATCCTACTTAGAAAAATGCCTGTGCTTCCAGCAGGGATCCAGGACATAAGGCAACGCCGACTGGAAAGACTACATTTGCAAAGGGCAAAACTGACCCCATCCTTAAATCTCTGCAGAGAATTTGGGATGTGTGATGTCACAGAATAATTTCAACTACCTGTATTTTAGATTCTAAACAGACAGATGGCATTTCCTTAAAAGAATTCCACAAGTGAGGTAGCCTTCTGGTGTCTTGAATGCAGGTGGCAAATTATTCTTGCAGTGAGATAATGAACACAAAAAAAGACTTCTGTAGGCATCTATAGACACCTCATCTATTACCTGTTTGCGCAGTTGCACTCATAGAGAGGTCTAGAGAGTAGAAGAGTCCTCAATCATGGAGCCTTGGATCTACATAGCCTCTCCCATAGTATCATGAAATTATTGATGCAGGTGAGCCACCAAATACAGCCATAAAAAGAAAAGACTGAAAAGAACTTTAAAACTTTTGTGTGTTATTTGTAACGTCACCAGCAAACGCAATTTTATGTTTGTACCTTCACATGTAGATGAGACAATAATGAGGACTTTGGACTTTTATAAGTAAACACATATTTCAACATTGCAAATTTTGGAAACAGGCTTTTAGAACAACAGATGAATTTTCTATAAGTACAAATTAATATACTGTGACAGCTAATGGAAGGCACAAAATTAATATCAGAAATTAAGTCTCAGGAGAGGTAATAATAACAATAGCAAGACCTCAATAAAATAATAGCTTTATTTAAATTCTGCAATTCCTGAGAAATATGCTAATGGAAGCATGAGTGACAAGGGCAGTGGACGTGCTGTAACTTTTTAAATGGATTTTAAATTAGGCAGATAGTTTCATTGTCTCAGGCTACAGACACAGGATCCAGTAGATAATGCTCAAGGCATAAGCCCAGATCAAATCTTGCTGCAGCAGCAGTATAAAAAGGAGCACAGAACAAGCAGTCAAAAGTCTGCTAACAATCCATTGAAGTGAGGGCAATTGAAAGCCCCTATTTGTTTTTGTTTCAGCCAGGAGTACAGCTCTCAGCATATGGGTAATACAAAAATAACTCTTGAGGGTTGTGTCAAGCATCCATCCACAGCATTTTAAATAAAGATGGGCTGATGTTCTAGAGATTAACTGCATTACAAGCATGTCTGCAGTGCTCTGTGGAGTGAGGTGCAGTGTTTCCTGAGGCAGACATTCTCCTTACTCATGCAAAATGACATATCAGCCAAACTAGTGAACAACAATGCCCAAAGTGCCAACAAAACTCTACTCTGCACATGAGCAGAGCAGGCTTCAGGCTCCTCAGGGAATTAGTAAGTGAAGTCCCCTGTGAAAATGTTTTTGCAGATGCCAAGTCCATCAGTACTGGTCACTATTTAAACATCACCTCCTAAGGGCGCAGGAGCAGGCAGTTTCCAAACTGAGAAGTCAAGCAGGTGAGGCAGAAGGTCAGCTTGGTTGAACAGGAATATTCTCTGGAAATAAGGTGAAAAAGGAAGGCGTATGCCCAGTGGAAGCAAGGCCAGCTGACATGGGAAGAATAAAGAGATGCTGCTCACTACTGCTGGGAAAAAAATTCATGTGGCCAAAGGTCAAGTGGAGTTGAAGCTGGCCAGAAATGTGGAGGACAATAAAAAGAGGTTTTTTTCAAATATACTGGCAAAAGGCAATGTAGAAATGGCATCTGCCCATGACAAGATGGGGACAGTCTCACAAACAGGGACAGAGACAAGGCAGAGGTATTTAATGCATTCTTTTTTGTCTGTCTCCAACAAGGATGACAGACTGAGGTGGTCTCAGTGCCCTGAGCTGGTGGATGATCAACTCTCAGCCAATTCTGAAACAGTGTGAGATCTGCTGCTTCAGCTGGATCCCTACAAATCTACGGGCCCTGACGGGATTTACCCAAGAATCTTCAAAGAACTAACTGATATCATTCTAAAGCCTCTCTTGGTGATATTTGAGCTGTCTTGGGATTCTAGAGAGGTCCCAGCTGACTGGAAGCTGGTTAACGTCCCAGTTTTCAAGAAGGACAAGAAGGAGCAAGAAGGCACTGGAACAGGCTCCCCAGGGAAGTGGTCACAACACCAGCCTGCCAGAGCTCAAGAAGAGCTTGGAAAATGCTCTCAGGCACATGGTGTGACCTCTGTGTAGGGCCAGGAGTTGGGCTCAGTGGTTCTGATGGGAGTCTTTCAATTTGGCATACTCTGTGACTCTATGAGTTTTATTACTGTTATGAATAAGCAGAGCCAATTTCCAAATTAAAATATAATTAATTTATTGGATAAAAATTTTGGCATAGATTCCGGACAACAAGCCACAATATAGAGAAACAGCTTCGACCCTGGGAATCGGCAGCTGGGTGACAGGCTATCTGACAGAGTGTCAGGGTATCACTGTTCACGATGAGGTCTCGGAGCAGTGGGTTTATATACAGTTTATTTTGCTGGAGGCAACTTTGTATTCAGAGTCCAAGAGTCTAAAGTTATTCAATTTAGTCTTTGGGTTGCTCCAGCGGGAAACAATGCTCTTCCGAGGCCAGGATGAATTATGGATGAAGACTTCATCAGTGTCCAGGAAGGTGGTGATGTCCCTGATATGCTGCATATCTTCATCAGATATCTTATCGTAGTGTTAATGGCCGGGTGGGTCTTCCCAGGATGGGCCATCTCCCGTTCAGCTGCGGCTTTAGTCTTGTAAATCTTTTCCTGGAAATCTAATCACTACCGAGAGACCACACATTCATCTCCTTTACGGGAACCAGTCCTTTCAAGGGTGCGTGGTCTCAACATGCTTCAGTCTGACACAGAATACACTCTTATATCCTACACGTGTATTTACTAAAACATACCCTCTATATCCCACACATGTGTTTGCAAAAGACATATCTCTATGTGTTTACAAAACTATATTCTCGTGCTTATACGGGTATCTCTAATATTCGATGTTTATAATTTTTATAGGCACGAATTAAGGCACATTCACATAACAATTACACTGAGACAGGACTGGCTCAGGCACACCTGCATCACCTCAAAAGGCATTCACTGCTGTGCACAGACAACATGTGCCCACAGTCCTAAAGAAAAACTCTTCCACAGGTAGTTACTGATAGTTTTACTACTTTAAAAAACATGTCACGGTGCTTCACATGCTCTGACTCTGGTAGCAAACTCTTCTGTAACTGGAAATCCAGGAAGAATTAGGGCAGCCTCCAAAGTATGAGCAGCTTTTATAGGAACTGTTCTCATGATTTTATGAATATCAGTGAGACAGCACAGCTCTAGGTGAGGACAGATCACAGCTCTTGGATACTTATTTATGGGAATAGAGGGAGAATCTGTTAATATAACAGCACCTCTTGGCCTTCACTAAAACAAATGTTCTCAAAAGCTGAGAAAAATGCCAAATTGCAGAAGCCAGAATTTCTTGAGGGGAAATAAACATTTTTCCATCGTCTTTTTTCTTTTACTCCTTAATTTTATTTTTTGACAACCTTTGAGAATCTTTTGGCTGCAGCAGCAAAGCTGTCAGCAGGAAAGAAAAATAAATTACCAATTCCTTCAGTTTACACTCTGGCATAAACCTTTTAAACCTTGACTGTCTTTATTGCATTCTGAATTAAAGCCCTTCTGCTGAATGTGGTGATTTATTTATATTTTTGTTGTTTCTGTTGGCATTTTATGTTCATATATTTTTTGAACTACTTAATATAAAATAAACTCACATGCTGATAACTGGATCAGTGCAGTATTTTTAAAACCACATGTTTACAATAAAACAGTGAGAGCTTTGAAATTGAAGTTAAACTCAGATGAAGCTAGGAAAAATGTTAGGAAGGTTTCTATGCTTATGACTCTGATTCTGCCTGAGTTGGGCCAAAATTCTTTTCTCATCAAAAGTTACTCAACTCTGGACTTTCCACAGTAAGTCAATGGAGATACTTCACATACGCTCCTTTCAAGGAAAGCAGAATTCAGATTCTGTCTCCCCATTTGGCTCAGGTAATGAAAAATCCCAAAAGCTGAAGAAATTGAGCCATGTGGATAGAAGACTGCCTTATAAGACCCAAGGTTTTCATTCTCTCACTCAAAATGTGAGTTTTGCTCCCTCTATGCTTGAGTTATTTATGCTCCTTGTATGCTTTTACAAGGAGATTTTGATAGTTTAGGGGGAGTTTAAATAAAAGTCTCTTACTAGCTGTGTTAAAAGTATGAAATACATCGTATCACATCAACTCTGACCTGATATGCAATAGCATTTTTCATCCTTATATTTTTGGCAGATTTGTATTGTGTTTTGATGGTGGGAAAAAGACCAATAAATGGCAAAGACAAAAATATCACTTGCTGGTAGCCAGACCTTTGCTGGGAAAATATAAACTAAATTAATGTTCTCTGAATACTTCATCTTGCTTTAATTATAACTTATTGGTCTGGTGACTTAGTTTGAGAAAGGTAAGAAAAGATAGGCATGTATCAGCTTCAAAGATAACCCACACTTTTGAAACTCTAATTTTATAACTAGGAAAAGGTATTTTTGGTGTGCAGTTTGTCTCATTTTTAGTTACTGGTGTCTGGTTCACTGAACTTCAAGTTCTGTGACTGCAAGCTTGACCTGTGCTTTCTGTTCTGACCACTTGAGGGAATCATTCCGTAGCTGTGGTCTGTAATTTTTTTTTTTTTTTACACTAAGGAAGTAAGAAAAATTATATTTGTTGCGGAAAGTTTTCCAACTTTACTTCAACATGAAAGACATCACAAGGCACCGGCTCAGAAATAAATTACTCCCTACATACTAAATATCCAGGAAGGGAAAAAAATGTTGATAAATGAGAGTCTTGGGAGTTGCTAAGTGAGGTCCCTGCACACAATTTATGATCATGCACTCTTGGACTTCAGAATGATTAATACAGCTAATTCTCAGTAGAGTAAGAGCTGTTTTAGCCCAGGAGAGAACTGTATGCTATTGTTTATAGAAGCAGATAACATCAAAGTGGCCCACTGCTTGTGTTAAGCAAATAGAGAATTCTGGGTCAGTGCAAATTAATCCTAAAGGAGTAAGAAAAAGTTCTTAATGACTGTTAGATCGGTGTGTTATCACTTTTCATACAACCAAAAATGGTAGAACTGTTAATGAGAAGTACAAATGGCCTCGCTGGCTGCAGCGTGCTGGCAGCTGTCTATGAGCATGGTGACCATCAGGTCCTCTGGCAATCTGTAAATATGACATTTGCTAATGGAGTGAAGAAGATTTAGACAATTCTCTGAGATATTTATGTGATTTCAAAATGGTCCTTGGCTAAAAATATGCAAAGTGCTTTACACACTGTAATTAACAGAGTGGACCAAAAGCCTTAAAACCCTTAACTTCTATTTAGACAGCAAGATCCAGCTTACAGAAATAAATTAATTGAATTTACACATGAGGTAATTGTGGGGAGAAAAGAAAGTCTTGTTGGCTGTGTCTCTTAAGGTATGTTTTCACGCAAAGGTAAGTGAAGCACACACTTCATATTTGTTTAGAAGGAATAGGTTGCATTTCACAGACTGACAGTATTGCAAAGTCAACTACAAACTGCCTTAGAAGCATTGTTTTGTTCCCTTGAAGCACAATCTAACAGCTTGACCACAAGGAGTTCTAAAAAATAAACATCTTTTTTTTGATTTTGTGAGATGGTTTGGGTTGGTAATCATTTCTGCACCTCTGCACGTATCCCAACACATTATAATTCTGATCCAGTCCTTCTGACATGATCTATGCACCACATTATGGGATGTAGCATGGCTGTTGACAGGTAAGGAGTGGGAATGGGTTGTAAGGGTACACTGGCCTTTTAAGTGACAGGCTCCTGAGCTGTGCTGGCAGAGCAGAAGGGCAAAAGTCTCCTCAATTCCAGCTAGTAGGTCCATGCCTGTTTACAAGTCATCATAAAACAGTATGAATACTTACTCTGAAAGGTACAATTACAACAATTTAACTCTGTCAGTATTGTCACCAGAAAATTATTTGTCTGTTAAATTTGTTTTGAAATAAATTGTCCTGTTTCACACAGGATCATTACATCAAGAAACTATTTACATAGTTATTAGGTGCTCTGATATATTGCCCTCTGGTACTGTGGCTGTCACTCAGCAAAGTTTACACATACATTTCAGTGCTTTGCAGAATATTTGACCCATAAAGCAAACCCTTTTCAGAATGCACTAACAGCAAAATAAGCTTTCCCCCTTGACTTACAGCTTTCTTTTCTACTGCTTCACATCTGGGTGCATTTTTGTATATGGAGGTATTTTCCAGTGATGTGAAATACCCCTGTGTGGATATGCAGAGGGAAAATGTCCTGCATAGGACACCAGATCTTTTTCTCCCTTACACTGATACCCCTCCACGGGAGAGTTCTTTGTTCAGGGATTGCAACAGAGCAGAGCTGTAGCAGTCTCGTTTTATTCTAGTATCAAACTTCCCTGAAGGCCTCTAAGCCCTTTTGTATATATCTGGATGGGGAGGTAACAGAGATCCCTATGTATGCTGTGTGGAGTAAATGAACCAACTTTTTAGCAACACACAGAGGAACTCAGATATTCGCCAAAAAACTTTAGTGGGAAAAGTTGCTGACTTGCAAAATGAATAGCCTCCTGCAGGAGACTTTATTTAGAAGTGACAAAAACCTCCCCTACACAAAATGAAAACTCATCTTCCCTTCCTCTCTTTAGCCCTTCTCACTTAGTTTGAGGAAGGTAAGCAGCTTTCTCTCTTATCCATGGTAAATCAGTCATCAAACCAGGAGAAAAAATTGCACAGCCTGTCATCTTTGTCCCAGGGAAAATGACCGTAGGTGTCTCTCATGCCCACTGTGCCATCAATGCTTAACCAAACGATTTGAATTTAATTTTTCTAATCTTCTCACAGGAGTTTGTACCTTCTGCTGTCAATCAGCTTTGATGTTTCTCTCTGAACTCATACCAGTATGTCTGTATTTTTTGCTGGTATGTATCTATAACTAAACATAGTGTAATGAGTGCAGAACAGAGCTACAGTGTAATGGGCACGCAGAAAAAATCAACCTGTTTTGGACTGGAGTAACCACTGTCTGGCAGTTAATTTACAAAGTTTATGTCTGAAAAGGCAAAATGAGCTATTTTTCATTTGCAGATAAACTTCTGAAATCTTCCACCTCCACTCTAATTCCTAGAAAAGAGAGGAACAAAAGAAAAGTGACTGCTTGTGATTCATCCCTGTCTGCCTCTCAGAACACTGTGAACAGACCCCTTAAAATACTCTGCAGACTTTCTTGGTGCCTGGCTTATCCTGTTCACCCTTTCTAGCATCATCTGAGAAATACACTGTGCAACTGGCCAGTCCGACAGCTTTCATGATGCCGACGTTTATGGCAACTGTAAATCTATTAAGCCACAATTTGCACTTAATAAAATGAAACAGCAAGTAGTTAAATGAAAGCTCAATCTTAAACTGGACAACATTTTTCAGGAAAAGTCATTGAGCCTGGTGTTGCTACTGCTGCCTTCCTCTGAGAAATTCAATCGTGCTGATTGAGGAAACCTGGAGAGAGCTGGCTATTCCTTCCTTCGGTTTGTAATTGCTCCGTAGACATTTAATCATCTGTAGATGAAACAAAGCCTGTGCTGTGGAGTCCCGGAAGGGCAGGCATGCACTTATCAACTCCTTCCTACCCACCAAGCAGAGCTGGGAGCTCATCCTGATGCTCTGAGCAGCCCTGCTGTCAAGGCAAGGAGCTGAGAGCAGATGGGTTCTTCCTGCTGTCACTACGCCAGCCTTCCTGCCTGCCTTGATTTCATTACAGCAAAGTCTGTACAAGCCAGTTTTTCAGGAGCAGGGTTTGGAGCACAGAATGAAGGCCTTTCTGCCTGAGAAGGCAGGCAGATACTGAGACACCCGCCAGGACAGGAGCTGCTTGATGCTGTCTGGACGAGAAGAGATAAGCACTGAAAGTTAAATAAGATGAGCAAGGCTTTACTGGCTCCTGTAAAACACATTCCTCTGTCAGCCTTAAAATGTCTTTCTTCATACCACTGACACTGAATGTGCTCCATATTGCATTGTTGCTGAGTGACCAAGCGGATGGCCCTGTTTCACAGATGAATAGTCTGGTCAGAAACCATATCCTCAGTTTCATTAACTTGAAAAAAAAAAAAAAAAAGCCTGTCCAGGAAAGGCACTGAGAGTGAGCTTGAAAACCAAAAACCTCATCCATCATACTAATTGATTTGGAATATTAGCCTTTATTTGAGATTTGAAATCCATTTCCTCTTGAATATAGGTAATTTGCCTGACAGCTCAGGCACTACACATAACCAGGTAAAGCTTGACACTGCCCTCTGCTCCTAGCTCATATTTTCTGTACTACGCCAAGAGAATGCAGCACTTAAAATAGAGTTACAAGAACTGACTGCCCCTGGAAGGGCATTTCTGGGCACACATCTTCCCTTTTCCAAAACTTTTGTCAGGAAGGATTCTTATGAGGATTTTTAATTCACAAAAAACACTCAGTGCTGACTAATGCTTGCCAATTAAGTCAGCCCATTGAATCAACAGTTTCCTGTTACCTGTTCCTTCAGGTAGAACAGCGGCTGATACCCCTGCCCTTTCCCAGGCTTCTGTGCAGGGACCTTTCCTGCCTGAAAACAGTGGGGACACCTGTTTTCTGAGCTCGGAAGGCCAGCACCTGAAATCCTAGGAATGGGCCTGCTATTGAGTAAAGGGTGCTTGATAAGGCAGCCACTGTGATAGGCAGCGGAAATTTGATGATGAAAGGAGATGCCTAATAGATTAATCTGGTGTGATTTGCCCAAACACAGGGTTTTCTGGAAGATTATCCACACTCGCAATAGGAAGCCCTTTGTTTGGTAAAAGTCCCCACTTATCATGGTATTCTTTATCTCAACAAGAAACATAATGGTTTACTTGTTTACATGCATGGCAGATATATTCAGAGCTGGGCTTAGGAACTGTGAACTCCTTTTCATTTGAAATGCTTCCAGCAGGCAGGTTATTAGCTGAGGGGGAACAAGCAGTTGGACACACATAAAATTTAAATCTGTCTTGCTTAGATTGGCAAAAATGAATGTTATTTCATCCACTGGGAAAATGTTTTACTTCCTGCTCAGATACTTTTGGAAGAAAATCACAAGCTCATTTGTAGCCATCATATATGTATGTATATATTTTTTTAGAGTTAAGTGGTATGTCTACAGAAATGTATTTGTTACTTTATACCAGTTATTTTCCACTAATATTAATTATTTTATTAGCTTGTCTTTACTTCTTCAATTTTGCTTTGCTTACTATAAAATGTGACTGATGGTTTTATATTATTTATACTGAATGTGTGGCTGGAATCTAGCCCTTGATGTACCTTGGATAGAACTGCTTTGGTTTCTGGAACTGATTTTTAAATACCTTACACATCCGGAACTGCAGAACTACCAAGGCACTGTGTTCTTGAACTCTGAAAATAAACAAAAACTGCCATGTTAGAAAACTGCTTTATTAAAGCCTTTTTTAGCAATCTTATGTCCACAAAGTCTTTCATAGCATGCAGTATTAAGCTTGCTGGATACACAATGCATGTGCTGCACAAAGAATGCACATTTTATTAAAGGAGCTGGAGCACGGGATTCTGAGGGAGTTATTTTCCTCTGCTCCTCAGCAGTAGTGTGCTGTGTGTACCATATAGGATTTAAATGCACTGCAGACATACTAAGTACAAGGTTTGCGGGGGGTGGGGGGTCACTTCAAAGAGAACTAAAAGAAAGAGAAGGCAAGTAAGCAAACTGCTCACCCTGATGCCACAGGATTAGTTATGTGGACCTACCTCAGCAATCTGCTGCAGCCAGCACAGGAGTGAGGAAGGAACAGAAGTTGCAAAGATGGGGAAATGTGTCTGGAAATCTGATAAATCTACCCAAAAGATATCCAAAGATTTGTCTGTCTAGACCAGTGGACAGCTACAAATGGGAGTTAGCGGCTCATGCAAATGGATACAGTGCAATGAAACATTACAATGGAGTAATGTTTGGCATAGAAAGAGGATTTTATTTTACTTATAGGACATATTTTATGGTTTATGAAGATATTGGAAGTCTACTTTCTGTTTTCTTCTTCCATGTTCATAGTTTACATTACTTATTTTACAATGTGTTCAGGCACACATCGTACTTTTTTTCTGTCTGCTCCAAACTTTCCTATAGCTGAAACTGTGCTTAAAGCCAAATCCTGCAATTCAGCCTAGTCAGTGCACAGCTAAAACTGAGGAGTGCAGGGAAGGCCTTCAGAATTTGTTTGAAGAAAGTGCTAAATCATCACAATCCTTGCAAAATTTCTTCTTTGGGCTCGTGGTGTCAATATATTGTCCATAAAAAAACCCTGAAAAAACCCCAACTTTCTAATGTCATTTTCCACTGCTAGGTTTTGCACTATTTTCATGAAAGTGTCTGAATAAAGTCACATGCTGGAATATAACAGCATCTTCTGTCCACAATCAATGGGATGCTTTCAGAGGAAAGCTCTCAGCCAAGCGAGTGCAAGCCATACTGAACTGAGGCAGTACAGACAAAAAATAACTTTTAATGTGTTTCTTGGCACTTAGTTCTTTCTTTGCATTTATTAAAACAATTGCTTCCAGTACTTTCTATATTTTTTTTATTTAATGATTAAAACATTCTGAATCATTCTGGTGATTAAAACATTCTAGTAAAGTTGAGATTATTAAACATTTTGGCCTATTAAAGCATGTACTTCCACTAAAATATTAAAACATCTCTCATTAGGGTAAGTATGGTCAGCCTTATTTTTCATACCTCTCCCTCATCTTGAACTTTTCAGTGGAGGCTTCTAAAAGGTTCCTTGAGTTTTTTGTCAGGGGATGGGGGTATTGTCTGGGTTTGTTCAAATTGGTTTGTTTGTTCGTTGGTTTGGGGTTTTTTTGTTTTAGTAAATGTACCACACCCATTTGTTTGTTATTAAAAGTTTATGGTTACATCACTAGACACTAAAAATAGAGTATTTCCTTTTGTATAGATAGTAAAAATATTTTGTCTGCCTAAGACTTCTCCTAAAAAGTACCTTCGGGTTAGTCAACTTTCTGCATGCACAGTCATTGGTAGTCTGTGGCTTTGTAACCCAGCCCCAGGGATAAAATTTGCCTGGTGGTGTTAGAATGTACTCAATTAGAAGATAACTTCGAAACTAACTTCTGTCTTGCTATTGTAATACGGAAGAAAAAGTGTCTGTCTACATCTCAGGCCACCTGCAGGAACACGTGGTTCCTTGAGAAAAGGAACTGCAATGCTAAACTGAAGAAGTGCTGCTGCACCATGGTAGAGCACAGTGCACTCCTGAGGAAGCTGCGGCAGTGCTATAGGTCAGAGCAGAAGTGAATTTTTGAACAAACCTCCTGGTTGTTCCCATTCACTGTGCTCTGGTTCACAGCACAGAGTGGTCTAAGAGCACATCCCATAAACGTGTGCTTGGGATGAAACTAAGCCAGAGGTGCTCTAGGACTGTACCTAACTCACTCCAATAGCTCAGAGGCAGCTAACAGGTCCCAGAACAAGCTAGACCAAGGCAAACCCCCTCTGACACACCTGGTCCTAGGGATCAGCAGGTTTGCTCCACTGACCTGCTCCTACCAGCCTGTACTGCCCGCTACTGAATGCATAACTTGTGTGACCAGCACTAATTCTGCCACATGGAAGGACATCTATGTGAATGAAAACACAGCAGTGGATTTCAGAGCAGATTAAGATCTCCTGGCACAAAGAGAAGCACTGCTTACTGAACGGGGTGGTTTGCTGAGAGTCAAGGCTTCAGCTGAAGCAAAATGTCTTAGTAGATGCATGGAAGAAGTCCCGACACTTCCACACAGTGTCGTTTGCTGCACGCAGCTACTTCCCTTCAAATCTCTCACTTACCATTGCAACAGACTGCATAAAATAAAAAAAACTGTTTCAAATCACTTCCCTGCGTTTTTGTGAATGTCCATCACAGGAAAATATCCTAAGGATGCATGGAAAAAAATTACATGTATAACAATAAGGCAGCAGGCAATGGCCCATCTCTGGAGAGTAACACAGGCCCTTCAGTATTTCTGTTTGCCATTAGAGAGGGACAAGACAGACCTTTGCAGCTGAAGCTCATGGACTGGTTTTTTGCTTTGTTGCCCCAGTTAGGTCTAGTAAAAGATACCAGCTCTGCTTGCAAGCCTTAACTCGGTTGTAAACTTAGATCGTCCAAGCTACAACAAGAGGACAAACTCCCCATAGTGCAAATGTAATTTGCAGGGTCAGCACGAAACTGATCCTGCCTCTTGGATGAAGAGAGAGCTATATATGTTGTGTCACATCCACTGAGCTGCCAGCACCTGCTAAGAATCTTCAACACAAACTGAAGCCAAAGTGAGCTGAGGTCACGCTTCAGGCATGCCAGGATGGATGAAGTCATTGTGTTCAGCCACTCTGGCTAAATGCAGTGGCAATGCACACATATCACACACCCACAGCCCTCTGCCCATCCTGTTCCAGTTGTCCTTGGTTCTGTGTTATGGAGGATATGCAGGAAAGGCAGCCTCTTGGCTGTATGAAGCAGCTACAAAACTGATTTCTACAATGTTAGATTAGGTACAAACATTATATACATGGCCAGAATTTAGGGCATCATATTTTCAAGGTTTTCCAGAGGATATTAAGTATGGCTTAAATTCATCTTTGAAACAAGTGGGTGAGGTATATAGTATAATATTGATTTCATTGTACTGACATCCCTAATGGAAAGACAAATGTTGCAGAAATCTTTACTAAACAGAAGAATGACTTTGGCATGTCAGCTCTCCACCACTGGATCTGAGGAAACAAAACGTTTATTGTTTCCAGGTCTCTGAGATCTTAAAAAAAAAAAAACAAACCAAAAAAAACCAATCTCGGATTTTTGGCAGCTGAAAATAAGAGCTTTAATTCAGACAAAAGAATTATTGTTTCTGGTGCTCATCCAAAAAATTAAATACAAAATACAAAGTAATATACTTCTGTCTGTACCTTAATACCAATGAAGTGTGTGCTGTAGTTTTCTACTCCTCATCTTCATTCATGCATAGATTTGTCTTCTTTTGTTTTGCTCATCTTCACTGTATCACAAGAACACATGATGTGTGACTTCACTCTGTCATTTGGCTGCACACATCTAGGAATTGACACTGCAGCCAAAGGTCATCAGACCTATAAAATTAGTATGGTCTTCACACAGAAACACACACTCTTTCATGTTAGAGGGACAGCTTCAATTATGTTGTTTGGTGTCCAGCATACCATAGAAGTAAATGCAGCTGTTTGATTTTGGAGCCAGCAGACAGTTCCCATGAGCAGCAGCAAAATGACAACTGTTAGACTCGTGCTATCTGCTTGTCCCCTCCATGTGTCTACTTTCCTATCCCCGGCCTCTGCACGCTTCCCATGGCTCATCACAGTCTGCAAAACTTGATGAAAATACGCTCAGTTCTTCTCTGGAGAGGAGTCACCTTCCTAATGTCAGCCTTGCAAGGCTCTTCACTTAAACCCAAAGGACCACTGGAGAGAGATCCCTCCATCTCTTCTCCATCCTCCTGCACAACACACATGGCAGAAGGATCTCGGTTGTCCTCTGCCAGTTCAAACAAAAGCTGGTCAGGAGGAATGAGCATTCCCATTGCCATCCTTTTCCACCACACAAAGCATGATCATTTATAGTAATTTACAATAACACAGCTTTTGAAAATATATATTGGAGAGGAAAGTGTTGTTTTAAGAACTACACAGAATTTTCAACATTCAGCTAAGAAAAGCGAAGTCAAATTTTAGTGGTAAAATATTTAAATCCCTGCATATTTGACAGATTATTTCATATGAATGATAATGATTTGTTGTAAATGTCACCATAGCAGCTACACATAAATATATACAGTCTCGTCTGACTTCAGAATAAAGTAAGCTTTATCTTTATTACCTGGTACACCACCAAGAATAGAAGTATCCCCTTTGTGTTCTTGAGATACGAGACCCAAAGTTTGCCCTATTTTTTTTTTCACTTAAAGAGTGAGAAAATTGCAATGTAAGCTAGCCAGAAAATGTTGGCAATTGCATGTTGGATAGACGTGAGGGGTGAAACATGAGAATTAGAGACAAAAATGAAGGATGTTGTCAAGAACAGAAATTTAGACTTGGTAGCAACCCTCCTAGAGATGGTAAAAAATGTGATGAAAATGGATTAAGTTTCCAAGAAGTGAGTTAGAAAAAGAGGAAGGAAGCAATGAAAGAAGAAAGCCTTAAGACACCATGAGAGGAAGAGGAGAGGCACTAAGTGAAAAGAGCAGATGAAAGAGGAACTAGAGTGGCTCCAGAAGCACTAGGGAGACCATTAGCAGAGTTGGGAGCAACTCAGTTGTCCAAAGGAATGACTGACCACAGAAGATCAGGGATGGAGAAGCAGCAAGAAAAATCCCCTTGAGGAACATAAAAAAACACCAGGAAAGCTGGTGTGGAAAAAGGCATGTGAAAGGGGGACAGGGAATGAAGAGGAGATAGAAAACTACAGAGCCCATGAGGGAACCTCTCAGTCCTCTCTGCTGGTGGCCATGCCACCTCTGCCCCTCAGGCCCAGTCTGGGAGGAGATGTGATGGCAAGTTGCGTGGCTGTTAAGGTAGCTGAGGATCTTAATTTCCTTCTCTCACAGAGAAATTTTGTTGGTTTAGGTCCATCTCGAGGGGGAAAGAAACCTTTCCTTATATTGTTGTGGCTGTTTATCTCGTTCTGAGAGCAGGGTCAGAACAAGCTCCTTTTTACTTGGGCTCTCTACACCAGGCATCTGAAGGTGTTTAAGGGTAGTGCCTAAGCTGGGGTCAGGTTTCTCCAACTCCCACACAGCCAGCAGAACAAAAGAGATTGCTCCAGGCAGCAAGTCAGGACTCCCAGCACAAATTTATCTTCAATTCCCTCTGGCCTGCATAGAGGGCCTGAGGACTCCAGCCCCTGGAGGGGGGTGCATCCACCACCAACTCTTCCCGAGCCAGATGCAGATTTCTTATGCTGAAATCAAAAGCTATAGGCAAAAAGTAGTTAAAAGCTTTACCTTGTATGTCTACCAGGGATCCTCTTTTCCCTTTCCACTTTTTTTGAGTGTGTCATTTCTCAAACACTCTTCACTTGGATTAAAAATGGTGATATATCAGTTGCTTCTAAATTTGAAAATACTTGAAGTACATATACAAAATAATAGAAAGCTAGCTTTAGTAACTTAAGTAAAGCTAACATAAGTATTTTGTGGTGCAAAGTTTAGCATGTTGTCCTTTAAAAAAAAGCTAGCATTGTGCACATTGGTGTAGAAATACCATAGATCCTATTTCAATTAAATTACTTCATTGAAAAAGCCATAGCATGAAGATTGAATGCTGGTATTTATTGAAAGTGATAAATTGTCCAAGGATTATACTTTATAAACATGAGACTCAATGTCTAGGGAAGAATGTAAGAACTACCTTAGGTATATTTAAAAAACAAGCTGTTCCATGAGTAGTTAATAGAGCCTGAGCCCCTGTGTGTTTGTCTTACATCCTCTGCATGTTCCTACTGTACTGACCCTACTCATCTCTCATGTCCCCACCTGACAATCCCTTTTGGCAAGAGAGACAACAGCCTGAAGCTGTCCCAGAGCCCTGGGTGAGCTGGCTGATGCGTGGCCATGAGCGTTTGCGGGCACCCAGGGTATTGCCAGGCAGAAGCAAAGCTGACTTTGCCAAACAGGGGCCAAGCTACCTGGAAGAACAAATATCCTTTTTCTCTGCTACCCAACCACAAATTTTCATGGCAGTTATTGGAACTTAATGATGTTTGGGATTTCTCCTCCTTTCTCAAATGTGGTTGAAATTGGCCTGGATTTTTCTGGGGAGATGAAGGGGTAGTGAGGGAGAGAGAGTGAGAGAAAAAATGGGCTAAAAATAACAACGTTTGGATTTTTCCAGGCCATTTATTCTGAAATACTAGCAAATGAGATACGTAAAGTAATACCTTTTTTCTCCCCTACTAAAAACACACAGTAACAGATACAAATGGATTATTTTTGTTTTGATCTAGTAATACATTTTCCTATACAATGACATCTGCATTTTCTTCAATTCAGAGTACATATACTTTGAGGTCTGTATTTTTCAGCTTCTGAAAGGATGGACAACACAGTAGGAAGCCGTTTGGACAGTGGGGGAAGACCAATGTCCAGTGTGTGGATTATTATGGATATAAGCCTACAGCTGTGTGAGGAGCACATGGATAGAACCACATCTGTTTACATCAGCTGAAGATCCATAATTTATCTGAAACAGTATGTTTCCCAACACTTCTTAAATGATTTGGATTTAATACTTGATTACATGGTTATTTTAAGAACTCTGCAATGGCCCATAAGACAAAGCCTGCTGTCTTCAGCAGTCTTGTCTAATTTGTACTCTAGGTTCCACAACACCTACTGATACTATGTCTTTACAAACTAAAGGGACTCTTTTTAATAATCAGTGTTATTGTGTTCATACTACTCATTAGTGAAGCTAGTTACAATTTTGGGGAGTTAAAAGCCTTTATTTAAAGTAACCAGGCTCAAAAGCTGGTGCATGGGCATTACTGACAGTAGTAGGGCCTGGAATGAAATTCAAGTCTTATTTACTAACGCCAAAACCAAGACAGAGTAAAAGCCCTGACTGCTTTTGACATTCTGATGCCATGAATAAACATCAATTACTATTTGTGAGAATATTACCTTCCCTCGAGTTCATACTTTCACACTAGTTTCAATTTGGCTACTGCCTCTTGGTTATCAATCTGTACTCTCTTTCCATGCCTGCCCCCATGGCTCTGATTGAATGTTACAGAGGTGCAACACACCAGATCAGCATGCAGTGGATGAGATGCAGATGCATCCAGCAAAGGTTTTGATGTTCTGTATGGTGTAATTTATAGTTTTTACAAGTGTCACTTTAAAGGAAGAGATTTAGCCCCATACACATTTATCTCTGCCTTCCCTCTTACCATACCAACTCCTGTATTTCTTTACTTTCTTCTTCTGATTTAGTATCTCTCTATTGTTTTGCCATCCTTGTGTCCTTACGGAATGCCACCATTTTATACATTTATTTATGTTGGAAAAAAAAAAAAGAGCAAAAGAAAATCAATCAGTATAAACATTGGCTTTGCAGAGACCTGTAATGGGCAAATGGCCAAGGAAACACTGCTGCAAAGAAAGCGAAGGAGCCAAAACTTTAAACTTCCACTGCCTTCAATACACATCAGTCTAATGTTCATTTCACCAGGAAAAATATAGATGACTTAGAAATCTAATTACATTGACCTTCAGGGATGTTTTTTACTTGCTGTCACTCCAAAGTCAGCAATACAAACTCTCAGAATATGATCTTAGTGCCCATAGTCCCTTGCTCTCACTTCTAAAAATTAATGACAGTGCATCTGTGTGTATTCGAGATCTCAAGATGCCAAACTTTTATTCTCTTTTTTGTTCCCACAGGAATGTTGCTGGATGCATAGATGGAGCTGAGAGTTTTCTTCAGATCAGCTTTTAATGTATGCACTGTTTCACATTGAAAAAAGTTAAGAATCATATGTATGGGGAATGAACAACTTTATAGGGAAATAATGGTTTTGTCTGTTCTTGATTTCTTACATATTCAGTTACTTTCTGAATATATCATATGGATTATTGTACTCCAAATGTACTTTGGTGTAGATATCTACCAACACAATAATCAGTAGTGTTTACATTACAATCAGACTTGACTCATGCTTGTAAATTCATCTCCTTTTTTGTATTTACACATAGATTTTCTCCCCACTTTTCTCCCCAACAGACCACATAAAATTCAAAGAACGGTTCATAAAATCTGAACTCAAGGCTGTAAAAGTTGTAAAATATCAGGATAAGGCTACTGCTTAAGGTAGAAAAATAATTGGAATTAGGAGGTGGTCACCTGTGGGCCAACTCCTTGAAGTATTTTAGCACTAGAAACAGAAAGAAATTTGAATGGTGACCCTCAAGCATCCCACACCTCAGTCTAGATCATGAATCAGCCAAGATAAAATGAGCTTTTAAGAAATGGCAAAAGAGAGCAAGCATCCACTGACATGACATATTATACAGTGGGATAAAATCACTTCAGGCAAAAGTAAGGCTGGAACGTGCAACTTTGGGAGCTGCAGCTACCTGTATTCCAAATCTCATCCAGTTGTATTTCAACGTGTGGAAATGACAACTGCAACTCTTGCTCTGTGTGGACAGGTTTGCTCTTGAAATCCTTTAAAAGATAGGAGATTTTGAACAGCAATTTTTCATGAAATTTGGATGAAGAAAAAAAGAAGGATCAGAGACAAGCAACGAGACCAAAATTATTTCAGGTAAAGACACCATTTGAAGCACTGAAATTGCCTGTCCCTAATCCTGCCCCAGTACCTGTGTGGCTGGTGTGAAGAATTCAATTTCAAATGGATTGAAAACTGTGGGAAAACACACTGCACCCTCAAACACTTCCCAGTCTATCTGGAAGGCCAAGTGACCTGACCCACAGTACAGCAGTGTATGAAAAAGCCTGTACCAATGGAAGCACCAACAGCCTCCTGATTCGAGGTAAAGCACTAGGAAGCAAAATCATCAGGCAAAGATCACAGGTGTTCACAGGAACATAAATTCAATTTAAATTGCCCAGAGGTTGAATTTAATTGGCAATCACAGCATTGTTTTGTCAGTTCTAATAGTGACTCACCATGCTAAAAATCTAAATGCAACAGTACAGCAAAACAATAATAATTAAAAAAATGTGGTCAGGAAAAGCATCACCAAAACTTCACAAGGAAATATATTTGGCATGAAAGTCCTAAAATAAACACTTTGCCAAATACTTATTGGCAAGGACAAGTTTCCATTTAAGTCTGTAAAATGACAAAAAAAAAAAAATCTAGAAACTATTACTTGTTTTCTAATTGTTTCTATTTGTTCTGTTGTGTAAACTTTGCCTGTATGAGAGGTACCATGCTTTTTATCTATTATCCTTTTAAATTTGTGAAGTTTAGATTTTGTTCCACTCTGAAATTATCCTGAAACATACCCTGCGCCAGAAGAACTGTGGACTAAGAGTAAGCATAAAGAGTTTACTATCACAAACATCACAAAATGTACTAATTATTGTAAAATGATTACAATGTACAATAATTATTGTAAACTGTAAATTATTACTAATGTATGTAAAATGCCATAATAAATGCACATTGTAAGATTGTAGTGTTGTGGCAAATACATTTCTTTAAAAATTAACACTCATGCAGCAGATTATCTTTATTTTCTGTATTCTTTAAATGTTCTGACTTCAAATTTCAAAATGCTTTTCTATGTCAATGACAATCTTAATAAACTACAATTAGTTCCACAAGGCACTTTCTGATGCACAAGCCCCTGGCTTGATTGCGGTGAATGGTGGGTATTTCCTGTGTTTAAGTCCACATATGGATTGAGTAAGGCAGTGGCAGAGAGACTACTGTTTTCCTTCACTACATCTTCATTTCTTTTTCAGAGGGTAAGCCTTTTTTGTTTTTCCTGGCTCTGTTGTCAAAACATTGACCAGAGTATTGGCTCATGGTATTGGAATACGAGGCCAAAACAATCCTCTGAAAACCAGTGTGGCAAAATGTATTTTAAACCTATACATTCACCATTCAACCATGGGAGTAACCACGCCCACTACCCCACTCTGTGGTTTAAAAACAACATGGGTTTGCCCCCAGAACGGTTTGATTTATTTGACAAGCTTTTTCAAGCTGGGTATATCAACATTTAAACTGTTCTGAGGCTTGGCTTCCTACATCACATGTACAGCAAGTATTAAAACACATTCTAATCATTTTCTGCCTCTATTAAACTAGACAAGGTGAATGCATTGTGCATTCTGCAAGATTTCTTTGAAAACCTGTCAGTCTCTCCAAAGACAGATAAGCTACAGTGATTTTTTTTTCTCTGAAACTTACAACTGGGACCATTCAAATATTAACTTTATTACATCCTTTCTGGAAAATACATTGTTATGATGAATATATAGACCCAATTCCTGTTTGACATGCTAAAGTCCAACGCAAAATAGTAATAGATGACACATTATAGACTTCTTCATAAAATGTAGCAGAATGCATAAGTACACTGTGAGAATGCAAAGTATTTTCCTGCATTATTACAGCAATTTTCTTTCCTCGGGGGTAACAAGGAATACAAATAAAAACTTGGATGTAAAAATGAAATCAGGACAAGACCAATTTTGCACACATGATTGGGAAAATTACAGAGATGGTGTGTGGTAGATTAAATAATCTATCCAAACAGAATCTAATATTCTGAGTACTGGGGTGTAATTCCCCTGAACCAGAATTCCGGTATAATTTACTCCCAGCTTTTTTTGTTCTGTTTTTTGTCGTGGGTACCACATCACTGAACCAGGCCTCTCTTGGTGCTGCTTGCATGGACATGATCTACGTAATAGTCACACAGAGAAATGCATTCACAGACATGCAGCAGTAAGCCTAAATTTAAGGTAAAGTGGTGGCTCTACCTTGAACCACCTCTAAATGATCCGTGTGACACTTGAACCAAATTTAAATATCCTGCCGGAATTTACTCCCAAACGGCACGGCGGGAAGGAAGGACGAGGCCAGGAAGCGCTTCTCGCCGTTAAATCAAACATAAACCTCACAGCCAAACCGGTTCCGCTTGTGCGTGCTGCGCAGAGCTCTACAAGGGCTGGCGAGGGGAATATATATGCCAGCGAATGCGGGACACGTGTTCGGCTCCTCGGCCGCCCTCCCTCAGCGCACGGCTCCCCTGCCCGGCTCCGGCTGCGGGCAGCGCGCCGGGAAGCGCCGGCCCTAATTGAAAGAAAAGCAAAAGCAATTAGCCCGGGGGGAGGGCACTCCGCTTGATTGGCCGCTGCTGATGGATGTCCCTCCGCCCCCGAGGCCACCGCGACCCCAGCCCCGGCCCTGCCACACCTCGGGCCCCCGGAGCGGCGGCGGAGGGAGCGGCCGGGCTCGGTGCCGCCGAGGGATGCTCGCTCATCTCTGCGCGCAGCCTCCCTCCCCGCGGCGCGCCGTCTGCTCCTCCTGCAGCGGATTCCCGACGGCCTTCCGCACGAAAACCGTAAAACCCCAGCGCTGGATTTTAAACAGAGACCTAAAGCGGGGGAAGGGAAAAAAAAGTTAATCAGCGTTTCAACAAACACCATAAACCATCTCGAGATGCGAGAGCTGGAGAGAAGAGAAAGGGGGAAGGACGAAAAGTTAAAAGTATCAGCGGGAATAGCAAATACCTTAGTTTTCACTCCGGACGCCGTAACTTGTTTTACGATTAGTGATCTGTTTAAAGATTTGTCCTGGAAGTACTTGATATTGGGTTACAAAAGGTTACGTTAATTGCATTAAGCCATAATGACCCATGAAGCCCTGCAAAGGCTTAGAAAAATCACGCTTCTTACTTAAAGAAATAAATGTAATAAATAAAATAAAATAAAACCGCAGCAGGGCAACTGGACGGGACTCCCGGCGGAGGTAGCAGGGCGGGAGGCAGCGCCCCGGTCGCGGGGGATCCAGCCCCGGCCCCAGGAGCCCTCCAGGGTGCCCTCGCCCCCCGCCCGGCTCTGCCCCGGCGGGAGGGCGTGTGTCGGCCCTGGGCGCAGCCGCCTGCGTTATGGTCCGGAATTAAATGTGTCTACTAATAATCTATAGTCTCGCTCGCCGGGGCAGAGCAGACAAACAAAATTGTCATTCCAAATGAAAAGAAAACACTATTTCTTAGAAGTGTTTAGGAGGGTGCACAGCAGGGCATATTTTCTTTCTTACTGGCAAGAGTTTGTAATTGGATCCCTTAACATTACTGAGAACATGAAAACATGAAACAAAAGTATTGATCCAAGAATTCGCCGAAGAAAAGTATCCAAATACACACTGGTTTATTTGAATTTTTTTTAAGGTTACATCAGATGTTTACGGGGGGAAGTCCAAGTTTAAGATACAGCCCCTCCGTGCCCCATTCAAACTCACGCGGAGGAAAGTGTCATTTGTGTTGTTAAATTTACATTACGTTCACTTTAATTGCATCAGCTGCTAGATAGATCTAGGAATAATGGCATTTAACAGGAAAATAGCAATCATCTTCAGAAGACTGCAGCATAATGGAGGAACCTAATTAATTTAACTTTGCAGTCTTCCATAATGGCTGCACTTTATCACTTCCACAGATGGAGCTTGAAGGAATTAACAATGCTGTTTATCCCAGCAGACATCTCTGACTGTGGTTAGCCAATGGCAGATTTCCCACTTAAAGATGCATTTCTTCACTTGAGGGAAACCAACCCGAGCCCTGGCAATCGCTGTTGAAACTTGCTATTACTATGTGTGTGTGGGATATTGAAAACCTGAGAAAATGCACAATATGTGTCTCTTTATGGTCTCATCAAGTGACTCTGGAAGAAGACAGAGTGTTTCCTTGCTTACCAGAGCCAAGGTTTTTCCAGTACCATTTCGGTTTCTCTTCCCTTATTTTCCTCTTCACTGTATTTTTTTTCTTTGTAACGTATCCTGCGAATCTATTTTTTTCTTTTTCTTTAAAGAGTCAGTACGTGTCTGTTTCTAGACGAGTAGAATTCAAACCCCCTCCTAGATGATTTGTAGTGTTTACAGGCTTTTCATGCTTGGGAAACCTGAGCAGACTTGAGGCAAGCACTCCTCCACACACAAAACACAGTAAAAACCGGATTATTTGAACAAGTTTATTGTTTATTATTTCCGGAAACGATGGATTTTCCACGCTGCCATATTCTAGGGTGCACACGCACTCACACCCTCCAGTCACCTGTGGGTGTCAGAGGAGACTCGGAAGGGAGAGATACGCCGTGATACCAACCTAGGGATGAACCACGACACTTAAATGCTCTATACCATTACCCGCATAGCCGGGCTGTTAAACAGTGTTGTTTGGCACCCCTTTGAGAGGGGTGTTTGTTATCCCAGCAGCAGAGACCTGGGGAGTCAGCCACAGCGGTGAAGCAGTGGACCAGATGAGCACAACGTCGACACGATTGTCTCTACCCGCTCCTGCGCGAAGAAAAACGTTTTGCGGGGGCTCGGAGACGAGTATGGTTCTGCCTTCTATGTGCTTATGTATTGGAGGCGGATCTTAAACTGCATTGCTCTTTTTTTATTATTTTTTAAGGTTAATTGGCATCCGGAGTTTATTGTTGCTGTTGATTTGAGGGAGGGAATGAGGCGGGGCGAAAAAGGGCGGGTTTGCGCACTTCCGAGTGCCTGGCAAGCAAAACTCTCATCCTTGAACTTAGACCTTACCACTGCCCAAAATGACAATCTCGCACCATTCTTACACCCTGGCAGAGAAAGCGTCTTTTCCATCCCTCGTTTGTACGCAGTGCCCAATAGAAACCAGCTCACGCACAGAAAAATCAGGGCTGCTGGTAAAATCCATACAGCTCTCAGTTTTTGTAAAGTAAAGGTGAATGGCAGCCCAGGAGCCACCTGGGCTGCTTGCGCCGTGTTATGTAGGAAGTCAAGTTTGGATCCAAACCTGAATTTGTTAATCTGGCGGCCATCTCCACCACCAGCCGGTGGAGTGACAATGAGTATGTAAATCATACTGTCATTTCTCTCCTTGTCAAAATAAGTCCCCCGGCTGCTGAGAGAATGGAGGGGAGAGGCGCCTGTCTTTCACCCCAACGAGGAGTGCACGGCGGCTCCTATCTCAGGGCTCCGTCAGGCAGGTAGGGCAGGGAGAGTGCCGGGATTTGAGCCGCTGACGTGCGCCCTGACGCAAGCCCATCTAACGAGGAGATTGTCATGCCGCTTCGCTAACCGGTCTGAAGTCCTGGGCACTGGCCATCTGAAAATAACCTGGCACATCTATCTGCCTATACTTCCACGGGGAAGAGGGAAAAAATTAAAAAGGAATAAAAAGATGAACGAGCACAGAAAGTAGCGCAGGGGACATCAGGCTCCAGCTGGCACGTAGCTTAAGTCTTAGCGAGGGGCAAAACGTGGGGTGCAACTGCGTGGAAATCAGTCACACCAGAAAAAGGAAAACAAACAAACAGCAGCCAGAACTCGAGAGGAAAAGACAGTAGACACGGCCGCGCGGTGAATCCCGCGGAGGCACGGCAGCGCCTGTGAGCCGGCTGCACCTGCTCAGCCCGCGGACCCCCCCGCGCAGACCCGCCGGGCCCCGTGGGTGCCCGCAGGCTGCCGGGGCCCCTGAGGCGCTGGTGAGCCGAGGGGGAGCTCTGCGGTCTCCCGGGGCAAGGGTGGGGATGCTGCCGGGTGTCAGTGATGCGGTCGCTGTGGGTGGCTAAGTTTTGCTTATGATGTAGGATAACGCCGCTGTGGGACCGTGACGCTCTGCAAATCCCGCCCGTGTTCCAGCCCCTTCCTTACTCAGTCGTCGCATATTCCCAGTGATACTGATTTCACTGAAAATAAAGTTGTTGGGCTTTTTTAAACCGGCAAAGTGTAGCTGTTAAAAACATAGAACAAAAATCCCAACGGGAAGCTTTCCCGCAGGCTGCGGGATCCCACTGTCGCCTCGGAGGTGCGGGAGGGCCGCGACGGCCCCCACCGCCCCCGTGTCCCGCACAGAGTAGTGGGCGGGAGAGGAGCGGCCGAGGCGGGAGCAGAGCAGGGAGCGGAAGGTGGCCGCTCCTCCCCTCGGCTCAGGGAAAATCGCCTGGGAATCCAGCAGGACTTTCCTGTTTACCCGGCGTGAGTGGCCCCCGCCAGTGCTACCTCTGGTGCCGGCGCCTCAGGGAGGGGAACAGAGGAGCCGGAGGCGCTGGGAAATTGTGTCGGCTATGGTCAGCCAGGAGATGAGAAGGCTGCAAGGCCTTCCACAGTCTCTGTAGCTCGGACCTGGGCTGTTCTTGTCCTGCCCAGCCAGGGAACAGAGCTGCTGTGCGGAGGCAGCAGCATCCTCCCCCTTCCTTGCCTGAACAGTCGGAGGCCAAATCTCCCCGGTGCTCCCGCAGAGCTGACCTGCAGCTGGGTCATCAGGGCCGGAGCAGAAGTTCTGACGCGCTCCCCCGTGTCACATCCCCCCGCCTTCCTCACTCATCACCCCGCAGCTCGGGCTCCTTCGGCTCCATTCACAGCGCAAGCCGCTCCGGCAGAGCGGCCGGGCCGGGGCAGGGCTGGGCCCCAGGTAGGGCACGGAGCAGGGCGGGGAGGCTGCGAACGCCTCCCCCAGCGCTTCCCGCCGCCGAGAGCGCTCCGTCCGGAGTTTGAAACGGGGAGATCACGTAAATCTTAAAATCTCCTATGAAAATTAATAAAAACACACGAAATCCTAGACAGTCAATAGCAACTGATTTTTATCTACTGTTTTACGCGCTTCATTATCCACCTAAATATAACCACCCCGTGATTTAATGTAGTTCACGAAGACCACAGGCATTTTTGGCTTCTCTTAGTCTTTTTATTCTAGCGTTGGCAGTGGCCTGACTTCAGTCTTCTCTCAACATTTGGCTGTATCTGGGGGTTGGGATAAGACCAAGGAGCAAAAAACAGACTGCATTCGATGTGTTTGTCTCGGTATCACTTCCAACCAACTTGGGGAACCCCTAGCGCTTCAAACCCTGTTTTTCCGTAATTGTCCCTGTGCCTTCGTTTTCTGTCACCGTGATGTCCCGACGAGAAGCTTCTCTGAAAGCTGGAGATCCCGGTCGGGCTTGCTGGAGGCGGGGGTTGGCTTTAATCAGCGTAGTCACAGAACCAGAATCAGGTGTGGATTTGTTTCAGGGCATGTTTGCATCAATCAGTATTTTCGTTACAATCTTGTCAACAGTTTTAATTCAAAGCGTATGCTAAAGCCGAAGAAACTGAGCCATACAAGGGAAGGAGTTATTTTTACAAAAATATTGTTAAACAAATTGGCATGGATGAAATATTCTGATGGTACTAGAGGCTAATATTTTTTTCCTTAGCTTTATCAACAACGGGATAGCTCGATGCTGTGTGGCAGGGCGGGGTGTAATTTTGGCGAGCTTCGACCGTGGCCTGCCAATCCATAGGAGCGCATCCTCTCCTCCTGAACTTTTCCCCGTCCGTCTGTGCCAGGCGCAGATAAAACCCTGCGCTTGGCCCGGCACTAGGGTCTGCGAGCGGGGTCACAGCGGCAGCCCTTGCGCGCCTCGGGGCGTTCCGCGCCGCCCGCACCCCTTCCCTCAGCGCGCCCTCCCGCGCAGCGCCCCACATGCAGCTCCCCGGGGACCCGCGGCTTCACCCCGATGCTGCGGGCGGAGCGGGAGGGCTGGGAGCTTTCACGGAGTGCCCAGGCTTTGCGCGGCAGGCGGCGGAGAGGTTGTACGCGGGTTTGCGGGGCGCAGCCGAAGCCAGGCGCGGCTCTCCGGGAGGCGCATCTCCCGCGCAGCCAGGGCCGACTCAGCCACTCGGGGGGTTAAACTCACCGGATTAAAGGCTAACCCGACGGAGAAGCGCTCCTACCTGCGCTGTATTTTTGGCTTAGCTATTTGCGTGGGGCTGGGGGGCCCGGCTGCGCGGACGCCCTGCGTGCGTCTGGCCGGCTCTTTTCGCTCCCGCTCTCCGGCATCCCCAGCTCACTTTTCACATCAAATAGGCCATTAACTTTTGATCCTGCCTGTTACATTCCAGGTTTCCCAGTGATGTTTCCTGCACACTAAACGCCCCCCCCCCCGCCCTGGCCCCCCTTCTCTCCCACTTCGCATTTAAACACGACCCGGTAGATCTGAATTTCTGTCGAAAATGTAATTTTGAACATATGCACTCATTCGTCTCTTCGCGCTTGGCCTCACACCGAAGTCCCCCTCGGAGGAGGGACCTAACGTTTTAGATGCCCCAGAAGAGCGTTGAAGTTTTGGCTCGCTTGCATCTTTCAGCGACCGAGCCAGAGCGAGACCTATTAAAGCACTGACTAATGCCTGCGAAGACAATATCCATAACTTCAAAATCCTTACGCGACTATCGGCAATGGCTGCGCTCAAGCGCTGCAAACAGCCAAAGGGATCAGCGGGACATTCTCTACTCCCGTTTAGAAGGTTGTTAAGCGGGAGCAGTGACTCAGGCTTCAGCCGAATAGGTTTTGCGGTTTTTCTCCCCCACATGATCTCCTAGTTTCCTCTCCCAGCCGTAAGAAACCACTGGAGTGACCGGAGAGTGCTGGAGGAGCATCCCTTGGGTGCCACAGGAGGTCACCTCAGCGAAACAGGGGTCGGTCCAGGGTGGGTGGAAGGGGATGATTTCACGCACGGTTGCACCCCACTCCCGGCCCACCATCCGGCTCCCCCAAAACCTCGCTGCGGGGGGCCGAGGCGACAGAGCCGCTGGGTGGGTCCCTGCCATGTCCTTCGGAGCATCATTCAAGGGCTCCACGTCCCTTGTGAGACCTCAAGCCTGGAAAGTTCCACCAAACAGCCAGGGAGGGGAGTGTTCAAAACACTGGGCTCAGCATCCCCTGCCCGGCTCCGCGCTTCCCTGGGCCCATGGAGGCGGAGCGGGGCGGGCGGCGAGCGCGGCTCGGCTGGGGCAGCTGCGGCCGGGAGGCACCGCTTCCCCCTGCTCCCGGGTTTGATCCTAGCACGTTTGCACTGTCGGATATCATCGCGGGAAAAATATTTACTTAAAATTTGCCGTTTCGTTAAATTTTTTGACAAAAAAATTCTCTTTCTAGAGTATTTCCAGACGTGTGTTTAGAAGGTACTTGAGCAAACTCGGAGATGGTAATCTTAAATTCAAACATTTCTCCCCAGATATCTAAGGATGATACTTTTTCCTATTAACCTGTCAGAAATGTGTTGCAATGCCTTCATATAATTTTACTCATGAAAAGAAAACAATTTTTTTTTATTTTGTCATCATTACAACAAATATTTTCCTTGTTAGTTAATATTTTCTTGGAAGACATCTGAACCTCCTGTTACAAACACTATTTTTTTCAAATATACTAAGAAATTTTCTTTATCCTTCAATAAAGAACCTAGTGAGGATACAGGTAATGACAGATAAGCAAGACTTAACATTGTCAGTAAAAATGATTAAATTACATAGACCAGCCTCTTGGACTGCTGGGAGTTAAATTGAGTCAAAATGTTCTAAAGAAAAACAAAGAATGTGAGATATGTACAAGTTTCCCAAGACTCCTTTGATTAAAGTTCTGTACCTGATAAACTACGCTTCAAAATTTGCAATAGTGACTGCACTTTACTTTTACAAACAGTCTTTTGTTAAATACTGCACAAATCCATGTCTGCAGAATATGACATTAAACAAGTGGCTGGGCACTCTGAATGGTTCAGCCTTCTATTAATACCTATGTTAGGTACACAGCCTTCTGATTTCAGGCCTTTACTGCTGAAAAACCTCATCTAGAGTTGTGCAGAGAGCAAGGTTAAAGGTGTTCTTTCACTGCACATGGAGTATTCTGTTTTAAAATCTTAATGAGCTAAGGCACAATTAAAATTACCAGACAGTTTAAAATACAGTATTTCATTGATAATTTACTCTATAATCTGCCAGTTATTTCATGAAGTAAAATTCTGTATATTCATGTATTCATAAATAGTTCGGTAGTTTCAGTAAAACATAAGTGTCTACATTGTTAGATCTCAGCATCCAAGATTAATTTTCAGATACTGAAAAAAGAGTGCTCAGAAGTCATTGGAAGTCAGAGGGACTTCTCCCACTGCAGACTGTGGGAAGTTTCCATCTGCAGTGACACAATTAGCAGATTATGAAACCAGAAGACGATTTTATCTGCTCCTCCACACAATGCTAAATGGTTGCTTTCCCCACCTACCTCCATCTTCATTAAGTCTAGACAACTACCTATCAAAAAGATAGCAACAAAATAATGTATTATTGGGGGGTGGAGAATGAGCAGCATAGCAGAGGGAAAAATATTTTAAATTATATTTAAATCATACAATCACATGGAAGATAACAAACATTGGAGGTATTGAAAACAAGCATCACATATGAAAATGGTTCCTTCTGGGGTGTTATCAAGAGTTAGAAGATGAGACAGATTAACATTTGGATGGACTATTTGTTATTTGTCTTCTCATGGGACCTCCTAAAGGAGTAGGTGGAGATGTGTTGTCACATGTGGCTCACCAACACGGCGTTATGGGTACCAGTTTGTACTGGATCCCAAAAGCATCTGCCTCAGAAATGTTTCCAGGCTCCATTAGAAACCATTATGCACCATTTGACTGTTGTCTTTTTTTACTGTAATAAAAATCTTGCTTTTAATTACATCTACATGTAGCTAAGACAGCATCTGACCATGGAATTGAAAAGCTGAGTTTTATTTGTCCTTCTTTGCATGGATAAGTCACGTTTATACTCATGGCAGTGCTTTTGATCGCAACAAAACACCCATTTGTGACTGAAGGAATCAAAGTCTGAAAAGACTTTGAGAGAGAAAAAGAACATTTACTAACTAAGGAAGTCCTGTTCTATACTTCCTTTCTAGTATGAAACTTAAGTGCAACATATTTTAGAAACTGAATGTAAGCTTGAGCTGGTTCTAGAAAGTTAAACCCGAGTGCTGAGTTTTTTTTAACTCATCACGGCAAGGTAGCAGCAAACCACAGCAGACCTGATTCAGAAAGAAAATGTCATACAGATAGGACACAAAAATGTCCCTGGAAATGAACTCAAATCCTCCAGTCTCTTAAACCACACTGTATTCTTGAATGATGAATTTTGTGTTTGGATCCCTTGCTTAGCTGAAGGAAGTGTAAAGACAGCTCCCTATTGGCAAAATATCTGAGGAGGTTACAGAATGCTGTTTATTCCAGCTAGTGTCTGGAATAAATTATGCTCAAGAAATTGGCTCCTGATACTCCTATTTCAGATGAGAATTTGTACAGAGTGCTAAGTCCTAACACTTCTTGCCAAACCGTGGGCTTCATTAGGATTTGCCATTCATCATACCTGCCAGAAGCTCTCAGATTTGGAGAGGTGCTTGTTTTGAAGAGTGAAAGAATAACAGAAAAGAAACTGTTTACCTTGGCATTACTGTCAGTTCTCAAAGGCATCGGTCTTTCAAATTTCAGGGCTATGAGTTGTCAGACCTAATATGCTTTCTTACTATTCCTACTGAAATTCATTAGCTACATAAGGAAGACCCACACTAGTTTTAGCTGACATTGTAGGTCGAATAAACCACTTAACATTTCAGAAGTTTCTATTGCAGATAAGGGGATAAATGGCAGCAGGTGACCTGACAGCTCTTGGGGTGGGAGGGAGTTTTCACAACTGGTTTTTAATCCAGTAGCAGCAGCAGCAGATGCTTGACAACTCATTAGACTGGACTCTAGGAAGCAGGATTGCAATCTCACTGCTAGTCTAAACATTTTGATCTATAAACCAAGTTTACCAATTTCCTATTGTGAAGGGTAATTATGCTGATTTTTTACTCAGTGCCTATAGGCTTCGCTTGATTCTTGTCACAACATTAACAGCTCAAAGCCCTGCAGAAAAGGAAAGCTAACAGAAATACTGCTAAGCCAAATCTATGACAATCCACATCATTTACGACCACAGTGTCCAGGGCTTCCTGTAGGAAGGAGGTTCCACTCTTTTATAAGCAAGTTGAGGGCTCTCATGAGAGCTCCTCCTTGGAGCTGTATTGCATTCTCACATGCCTGTGCAACAATTCTGCTCATGCTGCAGCAGATATTGACATCTTATTCTGAGGCATCCAACACAAAAATAAGAGCACCTCTGGGGAATTAGATGTGCTCTGGCAGAGACCTTCTTAAATATTTTTGGTATGTGTATAGTTTCTGAATACTCTCCTACTTGCTCAAAATTACTAAATACATAGGACATACTAATATTTGATTTTTTTTTCTACCAGTAAGCCTTCTGGGTGAAAGAAGAATTTGGACATACATTTAGCCCCACACCTGACTTTGAAAAAAGGCTTCATGCCAGAGTGGATAGTCAAACAAAGATCATGAATTTCCGAAGAAACTGCTCTGTACAAGGTAGAATATGGGCTGCACATGTCTATTCCATAAATCCAAGACAAAGTATGTTGCAGAGATGAGGTTTTCCATTTTGCTTCTAGAGATTTTTACAGAATCGCATGTGCTCTTCTCCATTATATATTCCACTGCAAGGGAGCAAGTGGATCTGTGACTTTACCTTTCTTGAGTCTTTCCCATAATCTGTGAAAGAAAATTTTTACAGCCTATAGATCACATTCTTACTCAGGTATGCTACAGCAATTTAATCTGCTTCCCTGCAGTATAAAAATCCATTATCCTATTGTTGTGGGTCAAGGTGAGTTTTGGCTACTGGATTTAGTGGGAATTAAACTCTGTTTTGTACCGTAAAATTATATCAAATAAGAAATACAATGTTCAAGTAATATGGTTACAATGAAAATTTAAAAAAATATATACATATCAACATCCCATATTTGTCAAGTCAACATACAGCCTAATGGATTCATTTAACTTCATAAGAATGTGGACTCCATCTCTGTGAGAATTTTTTATATGGCCCCATGTGTGACATTTGAATTAACTGTTGCCCTTTAATTTACAGGACTGGAGAAGAAACGTGGAGGAAAAACCCTTAAAGTTGTTAGAAAGTTAGAATGGATTCCATGTGATTTGTGTCCCTCAGGACAAACATTAGATAATCTAGTGATTTAAATAGCATTACTTGTGTACCTACATAAATGCTGGTGGGACTATAATTTCAATTTCTTTTAAGGTAGAGATACATTTTTTACTTTCTGAAACTGACATAAAAGCACATCAAGAAAGCTGAGAAAAGAAAATAGTGGAAGAGTATGTACTGACAACAAAAAAGTGGAATGGAAGAACTTGAGGACATGGCAACTTTTTTTTCCCCTTCTGGTTTAAAGAAGAAGAAAGGGAGGAAGAGAAGGCCTGGACTGCAGTGTTCATATTTACAACTATAGGTAAAAAAACCCCAGCAGCTATGCTTGCTTCAGTGTCTGGACCAGGTTGCCAGACCGAGCAGGGCTTTAATCTATGTTATACTCGGATGTCCGTGCTACACACCTTATGCAAGGTTTAAGTTCATGTCTCCGGGATGAGGAAGCGAGGAGGATGTTCTAACCATCGTTCTGCAGTAACTTTTTAACTGAAGCATAAGACATATGGAATCTGACCCACGCTTTCTCTCTTCATGGGTAATGAGGAGGGGTGGATGTGTACAAGCTCGGATTTTAGGGATGATCTGAAGTCTGTGGGGTCAGGTGCCATATGCCTAGCATAGCTTCTCCCAGTGCAGCATTCCCGTGCAGACCTTGACGCCTTGACTCATTCTGTGCCTTCAAGCGATGGCTGTACCCACGATGGTGAGGAGCGGTGTCAGACAAGCCCCCGGGGCCGGGGGATGCTGCCGGTACCTTTCCGACTGCCCACCTTGCGGGCCCGGCTGCCAAGACAGCGACGGAGGTGCCAGCTGGGCTCGGGGTGCGTAACCTGCAGCCGTCCCTTACCTCCCGGCAGCGCTGCAGGAAGCCGGCATTCCTCAGGGCTCATCCTTCCCTCGCTAATAACATCTTAATTCTCAGAAATAAAACAAAATAAAATAAATTAATAATTTAAAAAGCGTGTGTTGGTGGGGCGGGAATGGGGGGCCAGCGGCGCTCTCGTGTGTGACGGGGCCGAGAGCGGCGGCAGCGGGCGGCGCGGCCGGGCAGGCGCGNGCTCGCCCGGCGCCGCGGGAGCCCCGGTGCCGGCCGGGGCCGCCGGGCGCTGCGGCGCGTCGGCGGCGCTGAACGCGTGTGTTGTGTCAGACGGTAACAGTCTGCGGACGCCGCGCCGTGGTGTGAGCCTGTCCCCCCTCGCCCCGCTCCCCGGGGCTGCCGGCTGTGGGCACGGCAAGTGTCAGGGGAGCAAGGAGCGCGCAGCTCCTCCTCCGACGGACGGGGAAAAGCGACCGATGCCGGGGCACCGACGGCGACCCCGCCGACCGCGACCGCAGCGGTGTCCCGGGCACGGCCCCGCTGCGGCGGCCGCCTCCCCGCCGGCAGTCCGCTGGCTGCCTGCCTCCAGCGGGTCGGGGCACGGAGGGATGATCTCCGGTGCTCCCCCCTCTCCGCTCCGCGCATCCCCGCACCTGGGGGGGAGAGTGCTGAGCAAGGGCAGCAGGGAGAAGGTGCACCTACAGGTGTATCCTGCCTCAGCTCGCTTTCCGGGGTTCTTATTTCTCCTGCCGTCACCTAAGACCTTCAAAGTGATGGATGGATATGGCTACTTATGAAATGGTTTTGGTCTCTGTTGTTCATCCTGGAGATAAAGCTTACTTTTTGCAGGAAATACTCTGTTCTTCGAAACTATACTCAAATTGGCAGTTTTTCTATCACAAAGTCAAAGGTCAGAGTTTTCTTCAATTATGAAAATATAACAGTAGGCTTGCCTCCTCGCTCCCCCCTTTTTTCCCTTTTAGATTCATGGGAGCATAGTGTTGTTTAAATTGCAAAGAGTAGTTCCCATTGACTTTTAGTAGCAAAACACTGTTATTCTTACATATGCTCCAGCAAAATGCAGCATGAACAGCATCACCAGACAGTTGCTACGTTTGAAGACTCACACTTTCCATAATACTTTAAAATAAAAATATGGTTATAAGAAGAGAAAATGGTCATTCAGTGCTGTCAGAAGTTCTTTTTTCAAAAAGAGTGGTGTGTGGAAAGTCCCTATGAAACAATTTCCAGATTAGAGCTGTTCATTCTCTGCCAAAAGCTGTGTAAGCATGAACCATAATGAGGGTAGTTGTAGGATCATGGAGTAGTCACGGAGCAGGTAGTCCAGCTGCAGCAGAAAGTAAGAGACAGAAGGGCAATATGTATGGAAATGTCCCTAATTGAGGACTGCAGCTCATGGAGGTAGCTGGCACATCTTCTGAAGGGTGGTCTAGATACATTCCTCCCAAACCTTTGTTCTAGCTTGTACACGACTTGTTCTATTGTAGATTTAAGTGTGATATAAAACATAAGTATGTGTGTTCTTCAAGAACCTTTTAAAATGTATGAGTTACTCTTTCTGAATGATTTACCAGTCTTCAAGATTTTAAAAATTATAATAGCATCCATAAAATATTTATAACTCATCTAAGTAGAAACTAAGTCACTAGTTCCTTATATGACCATAACCAGTGGTTACCAATAGCACCAATAACTGGTGTTATTCATTCCAAGCTTGATGTTTCATTACTATTTTTCTTCATTAGCTGCATCTTCCCATGTGAACTGAATCACAAACAGGGTAGGAAGAGAAAGGAGGAAGCAAGTCACTCTTTTTTTGTTTGTGGCTCTGTCCTCCTTGTGCTGCAAAACTTGTCACTATGGGCAAGGTGAGGGATGGACTCTGGCAGGAGAATTGTAAAATCCTCAAAGGTCATTTGAACAGTTTCTCCTAGTCAGCTAGAAACTGGGGCTCTCTTGCATCCTGTGCATTTTGAGAATTTTATGTTATTTTCTTTGTTTCTCTCATTCAATTGCTTAATTATAGAATCCGAAAATATTATTGCCCAAAATAACCTTTCCTTCTAGATTTAGAGAGAGGGAGAGTGATACAAAATTAAGAGTCTAAATTGAGTTAAGAGGCTTGAGATTTTTTTCCTTTCTCTTATTTTTACTCTCTTTGTCTTTGACCGTTTTATCTGATATACCAAACATCATAAGATAATGATTTCTCAAATGTCTGAACACTTTTAGTGCCTTTTTTTTTTTTTTTTTTTCCCTTTGTGACACAGTATATCTTCTCACTCTGTCTGATAGTGCTAATCCTACTGCATGGACATAGGAAGTAAAATGTGAATTTACCAGTGGGTTCTGTGATATGGGTCAAACTCCCATGAAAAGGCTCTGATGGTTGGACCAAGAAAAGTTTGCCTGGATTTGATGGTGTGGCAGTGACACCCAGAGGGGCAGTTCTTGGGGCAGCCTGGGGGCAGCTGCTGTCCCTCATCAAACCCCGGGCAGGGGATGGGGGCATGGGCAGTGCAGGCACTCAATGCCCAGGGTCCCCACTGTGCTGGGCTGCCTGGAAAAGTCACGGAGGTGCACTCCCACCCTGTGAGGTGGGTCTGCGTTTTTGCAGCTCCCCTCATAATGAAGTGAGCTAGGAGAAAGCTCTTTTTATTTATAAGAACGGAAATTGTGTGTAAAGTCCTTAAAATCAAGGAGGCCACAGCTGGGTACTTCATGTGCTTTTAAAAGCTTTTCCAACTCGAAGTTGTTTCTCTGTCCTTCCCATGCTGTTTCCATAGCGAGTCACCCCTACTGCTACTTTAGGCAGAAATTTCTGAATTTTAATTACTCAGCTCAATAGCTTGAGCTCTTTATCATCTGAATATTGAAGAGAATTGCAGGGTGTTGTGTGAATAAAATTTTCTTTTTTTATGTTTTAGGTTATATTGTTCTCAAAAGAAAGCTAAATATTGTGTTCAAAATGATAGTGTAGTTCATTCTTCACTTTTTCTTTTATTATGAAATATTATTTATAAAAAATTAGCTATAGCATTATTTGATAAGTGAAACTATTTTTATGATAGTTGTAAAAATCCTAATCTATAGATAATAACTATTGTCCGTTCTGTTCTTCCCACTCAATATATTGCTATAGTCAGTAATATTTAACAATAATTAAAGTTTCATCTCGAGCTGTGATAGTGCAAAAGATTGCAAGGCTACTAGGATAAGCAAACACTCAAGAAGTGTGCCTGTTGCTAGAGGACAAACTGATTTATTTAATTACTAGTTTAGTTTCTACTGTGTTTTGCTCTTGAGTGTTTTGTTTTTTCATGAATGTATCTGAAATTCATTCTCTTTGGTAGATACAGTTTGGAGACATGGAGAACTGAAACTAAATATTGTTGTTTGACTAGGTGCATTTTTTGCTGACAAAAAGCCACAAAATCCATCTTTGTGTACTTCTGTAAACAAAACCTATTTATCAAGGTTCCAAATCCTTAAGTTTTCAGTTTTTATTATGTTAAAAATGAGGAGTTACTGAATTCATTTTCATGAAAATACAGTCTGGAAGAAATCAGAGGAGAAGGATGTCATCTGTCAAGCAAAAGATATGACAAAGTTGAACAGAACACCATTAAAAATGTGTTTTAGCATTGTTTTGCAAGGAACTGGGAGTCCTATAAATACTCCTACAATAATTTTCTTCTTCTCCCCTGTAACGTTCCAATGCTAATTGTCCAGATTTGTCAGCAATTTATTGGTGGGGTTTAATTTCCTGAGGAGTGACTGCTGGCTAGAAAAGAGAGAGAGGTCCCAACCAGTGCCTCTTTCCTGACCCACTGACAGCAGGGATGGCCCCACAGGGAGCTGGGCAGTGCCTTCCCTGGGATTACTCCTGAGAGGCGAGAGCCTGAGGATGTAGAACAGAAACATGAAGGAGGGCATCACTGTTAGGTAAAAACAGTATCACTTCTGCTTTAAAATTAGTTTTCAGTTAGTGAATTTTGGGTATTTCTGGTCACCATGGGCCAGGCTTCCAAGGGTATATAGGTGGCTAAAGGTGCAGCTGGGTCTGCACTGTAATCCACAAGGGTGCTTGCAGTATAAATGACCAGACAAACAAGTGTAAATGGCTGTGGATGCTTAGGCTGATGTAGTGCCTTTAAATATCCCATTGGATCTCACACTGACAGGTTTGATAGTTCTGTGGTACAGCCTTCTGGATTTCTCAGTATTAGGACCATTCATGCTCCTTCATTTGGACTTAACAGAGGTTGAAAGAGATCCCATTCTCAGAAATGAGTCCAAATGAAGAAAATAGGTTACTTGCACCCACTAGTGAAACTCATCCCAATTTCAAATAAGTACCTCTACTGCATGAAGAGAAGCAGAAGTATTTGTAGATATTGATCTGTTGTAAAGATTGAAAATAAGATGCTCCTTGCAGTGTGTGACTGTTGTGACTTACCAGTGAAGATTTTGGTTGACCTCAAGAGACAGGGAAGTTTTCTTGTTGTGTGAAGAAGAGAGCAGCATCCTTAGCCTTACTGATGGCGGTGTGAGGAAGGTCACTGCTGTGCACGTTGGGTCAGTGGTTGATCCATTGTGAGGTCTGCAAGTGGCATTCCCATGGAGTCAGCAGAGACATGGCTCTGTGCCACACAAGGGCAACTACACAGCTCCCAAGGGCAGGGTGAGGCCAGAGGCAGCTGGGTGGTTCTGTCAGAGCGTGGGACCTCAGCTGGCCCTGACCCAGCGCTTGGCTCCCCCTCACCAGGAGATGCCAAGACTTTGGCCTGTGTTTCCTGGTTGAACATTGGCTTTCTATAGCCAGGGTGACTCCCTTGCAGCCGTGCTTTCTGTAACCCATCTATCTGGGTGGATTTTTCTGCTCTCTGGGATGCTGTGGCATCCACTACTGAAAATATCGCTGGTAGTGTTTCTTACTTGAATGCTTCTACCAGCTTGGGGAAAGCCTAGGTTTTAATGAGGGTTGTTACAACTTCAGACTCAAATTTATCTGATTTATTAAAAAAAAAAAACTTTAAAAAATTGTAAAACTAAGACATTTCACCTAGAGGAAAATTAATTTAATTGCTCCATGTAAACCTTAAAACCTCTACATGTGACCTGTATTAATTATAACTAGCAAACTTTTACCTGTTTGCACTGAATTATGCAGGAGCAGGACAAGTTGCTTGTTGTTAGACCACAAACTTTTATAGACTGCATATATTTTACAAACCACTTTAAAAGCACATGTAAAATAATAAGTAATGCCCTACCTTTAATCTAAATTTATAATAGGTGTAGAAAGGCTTCCTAAAGCACGTATATAATTACTGCATTGTAGAGAACCACACGGGTTGAAAGAAAGCTTTGTTTGTAAAGTATCTTACACTTCTTTCCTGAGCTAGGGAAGTATTCCAGTTGCAAGTTATGATTCGTAGCTCAACATTTTTCTTGTACATATTTCATGTTCTTTATTAGCCATGACACTTAACCTAATAGTGTTAATCCGTTCATCCCCCCCCCCCTTTTCTAGTGTGTTTGACACAGAGAAAGCAGAAAACAGATCTATTGCTCAAAAGACATGATGACAAAGGAATTTGCTGTTGCATTCTGGTTTTGTTCTTTGTTAATGATACACAAATAAAACCAGGGAAATTCTCACTTTTTGATGATAAAGATCCTATGGAATGCTAAGAGGAAAGCTGTTTAATCCTTATTGAAGGCAAAGTTCACCTTGTAAAATATAATTTTATTCATTTTTAAAAGCAGTATTTTTATGTTTTCACCTTAAGAATATTCTTTATTTTCTGTTCTAAACTGTTAGTGTGTTTTTCTGCTGAACAGTTTCAACCTACATTTCAAATACAAATAAAGTTGATCCCACTGGGTAGTTTAAATGTAGTATTAATTTTGTAAGTAATTTAGAAGAGAAATTCTGGCAAGCAAGTAGCCAGTATAATTTTAACAGCTTGACTTGTGTGTGCATTTAGTATTCAATGAAAAATATGATCTTTTGCTATGTTTGGAGAGCTCTGCTTTTAGAATAACATTATTGCTTTAAATTTTTGTATGTATATGTCTCCCACTTTAGCCTTTTGTGGAGCTTCCTGACTGAGGCACCCTGTTGGGTGTTTGTGTGAGGGAGATTGAATTTAGAAATCTGCCCATTGCAGGCACCAGGTTTCATACCTGAAACACATACCAGGTCCTAATTCCTGTTCAAAACCATTCCTGACCATTGGACGTGGGAATCAACTCAAAGACTTCATCAAGACAGTTTTTGAAACAGTTCTATTTGAGGTTTAGATCTTGTAAAAGCAATGGCAAATTATTTACTTCATTTTTCCCAATTTTGCAGTCTTATATCATTACCCTTCTAAGTTTTGAGCACTACATTGTCTGGCTTCTGTCTCCACCTCAGGAGAGTTTTCTTTGTATTTCACCATCTCTTCCAACACTGGGAGACAAGACAGCTCTTCTGAGCTTGCTGAAATTAGTAGCCAGAAGATTCCCATAAAAACATGCCAATATCTTTTGCCTTTGTTTCTTCAGGTAGGACTTTTCTGTTATCCTCACTCCACTCTCCAAAGGTCTCAATAAGTGTGCTAATCAGGCAGAATCATTTTTCCAGCTTGCTTCCACTTGAGGTGAATAGCAAGGAGAGTGGTGAAGAGCTGCTCAAGGACCTTATGAGACAAGTCAGTAGACAATGAAATGATTATTGAAATTCTGCAGATGTCAATGTGACCTGCTAAACCTCAGTTAAAGTAGTTGTAGCTGTACATGGAAAGGGATTGGCAGCTGTACATGGAAAGTGATTGGCACTGGGCTGACCCTTTCAGAAATGGGGTCTTGGCATCTAAGATAATTCCAAGAAATTTGTTCAGTTCTCAGTAATTCCCCCAAAAATGAATGTTCAGAAGTGCTAGGAGCCCAAAAAAAATTACATAGGCTTCAGGAGGAGAGTAGACAAGTACTTGAGAGAGTTGTACCGAGGATTGCTACACAGATGAACACCATCTGTCTAAGGAAACCCTCTGAACTGAAATAGCAGGAAACTGGGAAAATGCTGTGAAAATGGCATATGCTTGTTCTGTTCTTGCTCTTCTGTCCAGTTATGGATGTTGCTGGAGACAGCAGCAGGAGAATTGTTGGTCTCAAACAGTATCATGGCCCTTGTGTTCTCAACACCTTTTCCACGTTAGATGTAATGTTATATGGGAGAAATGGGGCACAAACTCTATTGCAGAGTAGTTCCTTCAAGACATACTTAGGCTTACAGTGTGATAGCAATTTTATAAATGTAATCAGGATTCAGAAAGTAGCACAGATGTATTTCCCAGACTGTCACTGATATCATTTGCCTGTGATCTATTTTTTGTGTTCATACTGCTTCATTTCTACCTTCTTTCTTGCTTCCTATTGCTCTTGAGTCTCCTTGGTTATTCTGGTCCAACACCCAGTGAGATTCCTATGTAGGCAGATGAGACCTCATGTTTCCTCACTAGAAATTTAACTTCTCAGTGATGTTAAAAATTTTAGGGAAATACCATAGTTTTAATCTTTAAAGTTGAAAGTGATTACCTAGATAGCAAAACAAAATTCTTGTTAATTAATTTATGTTATTTACTTGTAAAGAGTGAGATTAATTTAGTGCTAGACCTGGACTTGCCAGTGAGTGTAAGAGCCATGGGTTTTAAACATGTCTGTCCAGGACACCAGAGTGCTTGTTCTATTTTATATAAAGGAAAGCTTAACTTTCAGCCCCCTCTCCCACAGGTTTACTTCAGCCACAAGTCCTGACACTCGATGCATTTCTGCTTGATGGTAGTGGGAAAAAAGATCTGTTGAGATGAACGTGGATGTTGATTGGGGTGCAGAAATAGTTGATTGATGGATGTTGATTGGGGTGCAGACCTACCCCCATGGTGTTCAGTGTGTTACCTACATGCTGCGTGCCCACAGAGCTGTCTGGGGGTTTACACACTCTCAGAATCTGTGTCTGCTCAGTGTCAGTGCTACAGCTGGTGTGGGATGCCTTCCAGCAGATGTGCATGGTAGGTCCCACACATCTGGGCACCTATCTGTTTTCCTGGAGTCCCTGAGGCTCACTGGAAGGCAAGATGCTGTATTGCATCTGCAGGCATTCCAGGCTGAATCAGTGGTGGTCTTCAGTCACAGCCCTGGAGTTAATTGTTTATAAAGCTGCTGAAAGGTCCCTACTAAATTTTATTTTTTAAAAATACCTTTGCCTCTTCCATTTTATTTCCTTCCTCTTTTTTTTTCCTTCCATTTCAGTTTTCAGCTGTTACACTTGGCAAGTTTCTTTCCCAGCATTTGGAAATAATTGTTTTCTAAATACTACCCAGGTTATCTGCCAAATTTAACACCTTAAAAGGAAGAGGGGGTGGGGGACGAGAGACCTACCTGGGAATGGAGTAGATGTAGTGAGTCTTTAGAAAGTGCTAAAAAGGAAATTTACCAAATATAGCACCTAAAATCAAAACCATTGAGTTCCCTCACTTTAACTGTAGAATACCACATGCAGGTATTATTACATTGCAGGTATTATTATCATCTACAGGATAAAAAAAGGCCATTTCACCCAGCCTCATAACCTCTTTTTTTATTTTCTCTCCCAAAGGACAAAGCACGTGTGGCTTTTTGGGTTCTTTTTCTTCTAACAAATGTGTATAGTTTGGGGAGATACAATTTTTTCAAAGGGAAAACCCCATCAGTTCCTGAGAAAGCATAAGAAAATAAGAGCAAAGCAGAAACCACTGATGGCACAAAAAATGACCTTATCTTGGAAACTTTGCAATGGCATAATCAGCCAGGAAGCTGTAAGAGAGGATTGATTTTGCTGGTGGCATGGGAACAGGATGAAAAGTTTAATTCCTTCTTCGTGGTGATGGAAGGGCTAAGGTAGCCCAAGATATTGCTGTGGTGGTGCTGTTTCTGATCACCGAGTTTCGTCAGGGGCTCTGTGCAGCTGAAGGCGTGTTACAGCGGCCCTGGGACAGCTCCAAGGTGTGGATTAGTGGCAGTGGAGGTCTTGCATGGGAAATGCACAGCTTTTATGAAGAACAGCTCAGCAAGCATAAGGAGTCAGGTTCCTTGTCCTTTAATGTAGGTGTCTAGGTGCCAGGGGTCAGCCATGGCCAGTTACTTTTTGGTCACCCTTGCGTTTGGTACTCTCTCTGCAAGCGGTCAGCCTCCACTGGTACCTTCAGCCCTAAGAGAGTATTTCTCAGTATTTCTGTGTTTAACATCTGCTTCCTGGGTGATTGGCCACTGGCTTTCGCCAGGTTTTCAGGTGGGTGCCCGGATGGGGACAGGGGGACAGCGCTTCCATGACAAGGAGCTCGTTAAAGCTCCTGCCACCTCCGCAGCATGGCTGGGAGCGGCTGGCAGCCGCCCTGTGCCTGGCAGCAAAGGCGCGAGTTCAGATCTGTGTGTGTGTGTGTGGGGAAAATTGCACGGTGTTGGCTAACCTTTCAGAAAGGAGGGAATAAAAATCCCCCATAAACCGCTTTCTGGGCTTCTCTGTGGGTTTTTTTAATGCCCTTTTAAATGGTAATAGCTGCTTGGAAAGAGGACTGCTGGTCATCATGCCTGGTACAATAGTGCTTCTTTAACTGGTGGGACTCTTAATACTGTTGTGTATTTAATAGTAATAATATTTTACCACGCCAATGACTTCCAAAGAAGAGAAAAATTAAATGGGATATGTGCTTTCATGACTTCCCTTCAATTTAGATCTTGTTTTTTTCAATAAATTGAATTTTTTTCCTACTCATATTTGATGGCACATTTTGCATATAACAGCTTCTCTGTAATAGGTACTGTGTAATTTGGATATATTTTTTGATACATTAACAAGTCAAGGAAATTTAATTAGTTTTTGTAAAGCTTTACTAAAAGTTAAAAATAACCTAAGATGACAATTAGAATCAGGATAACTAAGTTGCTCTTGTTTAAAAGTTGAATGTTTCAAAATTAAACTTAATTATTATTACTTAATTGTGGATCAGCTGTTCTGTATCAACACCTCAGCCCTCATGTTATTGTGGCTTGATTCTGCTGCCAGAGGTCTCTAGTGACTTTTGAGCACGACAAGTCTTTGCCCCTAGCAGCGTGGGTGGGTATATATAGGAGCTTTTTGTAAACCTCTTTTGCATTGACGTGAAGTGCAGCATATGTCAGAGCAGAAATTACCAGAGTAGGCTCTTTTAACACTGGTGTGTTACAGGAATCTTTCCCAGAGAGAGGAAATATTTGCCACAGCAGCTCCTGCAAGTTAGATCGCCTAATTACGGCTGAACTATAATATACACTAAAACATGTATGCTTTTTCCTTCTGGGCTTCAAGAGAAAATTACCAGTCTTTGTAAAGTTTTCTTTCCATTAGTAAAGAGAGCACTGCTGATCTGGAAATCCATCAGGTCATCCATACCAGCATTACATCAATTGACTTTTGAATATTTTTCCATTAGAAAAGGCTCCATTTTATTCCCTCGCTGAAGTGGCAGACTTTCAGTTTGTGCGGTTTTTCCATTTATTGAATTTTGCAATAAAAGAGTTTTTGAAACAGATGTCAGTCATTGCTTAGGAGTTGGGCATTGTTAGCAGGCTGTTTTCTTCTCTCTGTTTTTTTTTTTAAGTTAGAAAATAATCTTTTCCTTTCCCTCCCTAACTTTAATTGTCACTTTTTAAAGCCATAAATAGTTTTCTAACCTATAATCTGGTGTCAGAACAAATATAAGCACCAAACCCTGATTTCACAGAAATATTGCAGATTGCCCATTGTTCTCAGCAGGAGCAAGGCTGGATTTGATCTCTCAGTTGTAAACCAGAAAGGGAGTGGATGCATTGCAGAAGCATGGTTCATATTAGCATCTTCCTTAGGGTGTGGAGTGGACCTGTTAACACTTTCTTAATGCTTAGATTTTATAGAAAGTAGCCAAATGTGTGCAATGAGTAGTGTCCAAAAAAACTGGGTTTGAAGGAATTTTTTAACTTTCTTGCTAGAGTCTTATCCAGGTAGAAAAATAAAGAGTAAGATTTTGGGTCCTGACACTAAATTATGTGTGTTTCGTATGCAGAGTGGTTTTAGGACAAACTGAATATCTTCAGACCATATCTTCAACTGTCACAGAAGAGCCAAGTGCTATTCACATTTCTGTGTATATAATGTGTGTGTGTGTGTGTCTGTATATATATATATAGACACTTAAAAAAAAATCAGATTTTCATTTTTATTCTTTATTGACAGCATTTTTCCCATGTATTTAAAAAAAGGCACCAGTTTTTCTAATGAGGATTTTAGCTGGGTTTAAATTACACCAATGAATAATTCTGAATTTTAAGAGGTTTACAGCATTTTATTCTAAAGGAGGAAGGAAACCATCTTTTGGGTTGATATCTGTTTGAGAGGGTAAGCCTTTGTTGTTTCATCTCAGTACTTCACTATTACTTTAAACATCAAAGAGCACCCTTTCCGAAGGTGAGAGAACACAAAGCATCCCATATTTATAATTTATGAGGCCTAAGACTGTGACCTAATGTAAACTTGAAGAGATTTAGTATAAAAATATCCTTAGCTTGAGGGCAACTTTAGAAAACTTTGTGGATTTTCTTTTTCATCCTGGCTCAGTCTACAATCATATTTCTTTGTTGTTATTTCCTCTTAGCATTAAAGTATGATTGACATTGATAGATATCAGGGGAAGGCTGAGCTTCCTAAAGGAAAAAAAAAAACCAAACCAAGAAGAGATGTGTTGTTGGCACAGAAATAGTGGCGGTAGAAGCGTTCCTGGCTGCCTTTTATTCTTCTGCAGACAGTGAGCACAACGGGGCTCTCGCTGCCTGCTTTTGGCTTGCATGGATTCGCAATAAACAGCTCAGCTATGTGTTTATTTTCAAGACTGATTCAATTTTTCAAAGACAACTGCTCCCAACTTGTGAATACTTGTTAGTTGCTGGAAAGTTGCAGAGGTGAAGATCAGCTCCTAGTTTTCATGCCAACAAATTAATCCGACGATGTGGTGCTGTCTTTTCCACAGGTGTGTGTGTTCTAGGACTGTCTGAACCTCCCTGTAACTAATAGCCCGTATATAATTTGGAAGGAGAAATCTTCAATGGAAGACCCCGAGGGAATAAATGGGAAGTCTGTAAGTAAACAACTTGTCAGTCCTGAGAAAAAAAGTTGCAGCTTTTAAAGTGGCAATTATTTTTGTGGCAACCAAGCGAATGAAAGTCTTAGAGAGCTACGTGCACTTTTAGTGATTGGAAGAAGCAGGAATGATGAAATTAATTGAGAGATGGAGGCTTATGCTAAAGCTACAGAAAATTAAGCATAGCTTTAAAAATATTTGTCTTCAGCGATTCATATTACAAAGTGCTTATTGTTGCTTTCTCTAAGAAATATTTGGCCTGCTGTGTTTATGTTGTTAGCATTTTTATCTGTTAGAGTTTTCATCCCATTATTTGAAGTTATTTCTCTTTGACTGTGTGAATATATGCAAATACTTCTTCTGAGAGAAGTGAGTGCAACTCCTAGCTGCAAAGTCTTAAGAGCAGTGGGAAAAAAATATAGTAGCATTGCTGTTTGTTGTAAATGCCTGTTTGTAGAGTCACAATAGTAAGAAATTTTGCAAACTATCAGACACAATTAAGAATGTTTCATGCACAGGCAAATGATAAGTTGTGTGTTTTGGATTTGTTAGTTTAATTTGTGACATCATTCTTGGCACTCAGTGGAACTCAAAATGCTACATATATGTTTTTATTCTGAATTGTTTAACAGAAAGTGTGTGTATTGAGATTACCTTATTTTTACCAGTTGTAAAATAAGTCCAAAATCTATTTAGTAAATTTAATTAGATTTATTTCCTGCATTTTTTTCCTGATGTGTTTATTTTCTACATTTGACAGTAGTCTATTTTCTCTCTCTTCCCTTTGTATTTTATGTTTCTATATCCAGTTTCCCTGATGCTTCCGTTTCATGTGGCAACAGAGTAGAAAAATCCAAGCCCCTTGATAATAAGCCTGTTGTGTTGCATGTTTTTGTTACACTTCATGTGTAGTGTAATTTTTGCTGTCTGAAGCAATATGGCTTTGATTATTTCCCAATGTTCATTTGTTCCAGTCATGTCTCTATGTGTACATTTGGGTATTTATCCATCACTGCTACTGCCACGTGTGGACAGGACCAGTCAACTCTTAGGGAAAGGGTGGCCATGGTTACCAACAGGCACTAAACAGGGATGGTCCTGTTTGCAGTTGCAGTGCCAGAGCTTTCAGCACCACCCAAGTTCCTCATTCTATTTGGAGTCAGGCTTTCCTCCGTGGAAGGAGGAAAGACTTTCCAAGGCATGAAAAGCCTTTCTCTGATGCTGTCAGGATTTTTTGTGGCTTCCACTGCAACACTTCCTCTCTGTGTGCCCGACCTAGCCTGGGCTTCATGTGCTGTGGAGGGTTTGGGCTGGGTAGTTGTGTGCTGGAGCTGTATGTAATGACAAATGTAACTGTCACTTAACATAACGGGAGTATTAAGGGAAATATTTGTTCATGGTTTGGCACCACCAGCACTCCTGTTGGGGTTATTCATTCCATTCCTTCTTTTCACCACTCCAGAGAGCCTGTAAAACACTTCATCTGCTCAGAGTTTCCCTTCACATTACCCAAGTGGGTGGCAGTTGTTGATGGTATCAAGATTATCAAAACCTAAGCCAGTAACTGCTGAATAGACCCACTGCACTGACCAGCACTCAGGCTTCTGTAAAAGAGGACTGAGGTGCCCAAAGGTACATGACACAGGGTAGGGTGTGACTCTTCTGATTGCAGTGTCATTGGAGAGGTTTAAAATTGGGATATTAAGCCCTGGAATCAGATCCTTCAATTAGGTCTCACTTGAAGTCATTCATAACTGGACAGTCTGCTGTGTTTGCAACAGCCACTTGACCAACAGAGAGATTTCCTAAAAGTGGTAGTCAGAAGGCGAAATAGTCTCAGTGGAAATAAAGATGATGGCATGAACATTGCTTTTGTTTATTTTGCTCTGTGCATGTGCATAGAAAGAAAAAGAGGGTGAGGGATAGATTAGCACTCTGTAATTAGAAACCAGAAACCAAAACCTGTTTGGGATTTAAGATCCCAAACACATGTAGTTACTTTGAAAACCTGGTGCTAGTCCATAGGAAAAGAAGAAAACTTACCTACATGTACCAATTGAAAGGTAATTTAATTTTGCAACTGGCCAATGCAAATTATATGGTGGAAGCAATTTCAGGTACATGTGGATAAGGGAGGAGCTTTATTCAACAACTGAGAAATGAAGCTGGATAATGTTTTAGGAAGACAAAGCTAGATGGGCAACAGCGAAAGTACCAGGAGAAGGAGAAGGTAAAGGAAAATGAAAGAAAAAAATGTTATCAGACAACAGTATGTGAGAGTAGATGAGGAAGTACTTTGCCATTGTCTTTGGCCAGGATTTCTCTTTTGAGGAAGAGGATGATGCTGCACATGGGAATACAGCCTGTCAGTGTTGATGTGTACAGAGGATACTATAATAACCCCAGTAAACTTACTTCTGCACTTCTGTTACACTCACACAGCTGAGAGAGTATTTTAGCCATTTCATAATCAAGAAATGGTTCTAATTGTACTAATTGTCATGTGCTTGGTTTGCCTTCTGTAGGAAATGAATTTCAAACATGGACTTGCAAACTTGAACATTATGTCTGCCTCTGATTTTCCTTTACTAGGTGCTTGAGAAAGAAGCACAACAGAAACCTGAGGCTGGCTGGACAGAGGATATCAGTGTGTTAGCATGTCTGAAAATTTCACTGAAGTTCTGTTGCTTTCTTTCCAAGTCCAAAAAAGACTTTGAAGCTTGTTTGCTGATGATATATGCACCTATCAAAGATGGCTCATTTATCAAGCTAAAACAAACGGTTGGGATTTTTTAATTAGTATTTTCTTCACTATCCTGAAGGGGCTTTTCTGCCTGCCAGTCATTTCCAACAAGTCCCACTGCTCAAATATGCTTAAGAAATAAAAAAAACCAACCTATTGTTTTAATTATTTTTGAGATGAAAATGTCATTTTGGGTGTTAGAGAAATTCTGATTGTAAGGAGCCTGAGACTGCATAATAGTACATCTTATACCAAATTGATTTTTAAAAATTTGTGCAAAATTATCATTGCTTGTATTTGTGGTAGGCTAAGTCTACCAGTTCCGAACTTGGCATTGGCATGAATCTATTGCCCTAGAAACCCTCTAGAAGCCCTAGAAACATGACAAACACTGATAAGATTCAGCATGATAACCCAGGTGGTTAGAGGTACCCTGATGATGACTTCTAAAAAAAAACTCGAAAAGGGCAGTGTAGAGGTCAGCACGTATTTTATTTCATTGGATTTGCCTGTAATTTTTTTAAAATGCGTGGGGTTTATTTATTTTCAAAACTCAGCACAAGAAAATTTTCACAAGTAAATACTGGCATGTTTTCAGCAATTACTATACTCTCTGGGGATATTTTGGAGGGCTTTTCTTCCATAACTCTCTCTCTAGCAGCAATATTAAGTTATTATATAACATAAAATAATTTTCATTCCTACCCTGTCCAGGCTCATAATTGAAAATTCTCATTGCAAAATTGCACACTAAGAAGTATTTTCAGCATCGAGTGTTTTTGATGATGGAGTTTGCCCATCTGGAAAACAGAGTGAAGACTCTGAGGCCCTCAGCAGTCAAGGTAGATCCAAATAGTGTGTACCCAATGAGCCAAAAAAGGAGGTGCTCTTGGTCCACTCCTGCAGTTAGCCTTCTCTGGTTCCCCCCACAGCCCCCAAACCTCAGCTTTCCGTCAGCACTCTGGGCAGCCTGGCTGTATATTTCCAGCTTCCTTCTCCTCCCTGCTGCTCACTGGACGCTTCTCTCCTGCGAACCCCGTGCCACGTACAGAGAGCGGCGATACGCGCCGAAAATTCGCCTCCTACCTTCATTAGTGGAAAGACACAGAGCAAGTAGATGGTTTCAGCAAGAAAGGGGGAGGGAGAAAATAAAAACCCAAACCAAAGACATCCAGCACCTGGCTGCAGCAAAATAATGAATTTTGCAGCAAACATGCGAGATTCTGTGGAATCTTGGAAAAATGCCAGACTCCACGACCACAGAAATGCTGAGTCCATGGGGCCCAGAGAGAGATGGCTGGGGCAGTTCACATCTCTCTGTCTTTGTTTCAAGCTCCTTGCAGTCTTACTGAGGCATCAGATTACACTCTCTTCACATTTTCAAGGTTATCTTCACTACCAAAAGGGCTAGAAAGTTCATTTTGTTTCAAGGCGAGCCAGGATCCGGCAGCACAACTCTCGAGTGGTTTCAGAGGCCACTGCCACGGTGGTGCCGTGGCTGTGCCTGAGGGCATGGCTGGTGACCTGCAGATTTGAACAGCATCATCAATGACATGCTTACTCACATTACCCGTTTGTCACATTAGGGAACAAAGTCTATGAGGAGGAAGGGTGAAAATAGAAGTATTTTACCTTCGGTTGAGAACTTAGAGCATTGCCACTGTGAAAGTCATGCATGTGCTGCCTAGTTTTTCTCAAAGACTGGCACGGCACTGTTCTCCCCTCCGTGTTCCCCTCCTGTTCTGAAGAAATGTGTGACACGCTTCCTTTTTGGAAAGCTCTGCAAGGCAATAACCAACAAGCACCATGCAATTGCAATCTGTAACTGAGCCTATAAAATGTAATCGCCTGCACCCTTCCCACTCCCCTTCCCCTCTCTATCTGCAATTGGTAGAATATTGGAAACACAAGCCACAAAACCCACTTATTACACTCAGTAAGTGTCAAAAAGAATGAACAGCCGGAACTAGCTGATGTATTTAAGTTCCCCAAATTGAAACGAGTAGTTACTGCTCAATCAGTAACTATTGATAGAATTTTTGCTTTCAAAACATTTTAGTGAAAATACTCCTGCAAATTGTGAGCTGTTTTTGGACAGTTTGAGAACATTATTCACTGCAAGCTCTTAATTCATCTGTGTTTGCAGTAACACCATGGAGAAATTCTCGTCACTTAAAATGTACCTTTTCTAATTGGTGGCAGAAATCCTGAGGTTCCATAGGCAACAGTGCTTGTAGCAATGACAGAAGTACTACTACCCACAGCTTGTAGTGTTGGGCATATTCCTCAAGGTCACAAAGACCTTGCAGGGGTTTTGTTGGGGTCCATCAACAGATACCACCACTTATCTTGGTTACAAATCCTTGTTTCCTCAGACAGGTGGAACTTTTGCTTTGTTACAGCGTGAGGCATTTTTAGATGACTTGTAAAAGTGGATATATGAGAAATACACAATCCATTCGACTTTTTCCAGCCACTGTGTGCAACGGTTCAGCATGGAGTCTCTTCTTGAAAGTCTTGATGAAGTTGTAGCTTAGCCCTTAACAGTAAAAAGCAAACTGCCAGTGAAGTTTATTTTCTTTTTTACTAGGTTTTCTGGACCATTGTTCCGCTCGAGGAGCCATGTTTGTTAGTTTTGGCTCTCTGACTTCTCTTCCTTAAGGATAAACTCTCCTTAGGCAGTTGTACAACTATGCACTGAAAGACTGCATAGCAGTTTATTCACAGCCCAAGCTCCAGCCGAATTCAACTGTGTGACTTCCTGGCTTAAGCAGGGGTGCATCCGTAATGTAAATACCTACTTGATTCTGTGGAAAACCGGGAGGTTTTTTTGTTTGTTCTTGTAAAAGATTCCTGCGGGAAGCTTAACTTTAAAGTTGGCGTCCAGCCTTCTCTGCTGTGACTCGGATACTGATCTGATTTTGTGCTTTCATGGACATTTTTATATTTGAAAATTTTTAATTCAACATTAGCTTTGCTTACAAGCTACAGAGCAGAATAAAATCGCATTACAAACATTGTAGTATTAGATTTTATCACCATTTATTTCTTCTCGTCTGCCCAGGGATTTCTACGTGTTCGGTAGAACTAATTTGCAGTCAGACACTGAGGTCTTCTAGAAGGCTAGCAGGCTCCACAAACTAATTTATCCAAATAACCAATCCCTCATAGGCCAACCATAGAAGGACACCAAAATGGCCTAAGCAGGCAAAGCCCCCTTTTGAAGTCTGGAATGTTTTGACTGACTTGAAACAGGCGGCAGGAATGAAGGGATAATTTTCAGTGACCCATGGGACTTTTTTGCCATTTTCAAATATTAGGTAAAACAAAGAGAAATTGCTTGTTCTAATTTAGAAAGACTTAGCAATCCGGAAGGTTACCAGACTCAGAATTGAGTACTAAGGTATAGAGCTGAAGTTTACTTAATGCATTGAAGGTTTGCATCTGGGTATATGGTTTTTACACACCCACACATACACAGGCTGCTTTACTTATACATGCACATACCTAAACTGTTTGTTTTTTGAATTTGACTTCTATAAAAAAACTTTAGTGCAAAGTATATTTATGCAATATTAAGTGGACTACCTGAAATGCTCTTTTTAAGTACATACGGTTTTTCTCGAAATAATAATTTCTAATTAGAAGGGTATGTTTCTGTTGCTGCTTCAAATCTGGGGATAGTGAATCAGATGCCAAGACTTCCATGCCATCCCTGTTTTCTTCCAGCCCCTGTCCTGGTGCCATTTGAGTAAATATGGAAATTAATACAATTTTAAGTGTGTATTCTAGCCTGAAGTACTCTTGCAGATACAAAGGAGAAGTATTTTGATGCACACATAAACCCACAATTTTCTATGAATACTTCTAGAGAGAAAGGGAGAATGTGAATATTTAGAAATAAAATGAAAACTTTACAGATCAGGTATTTCATGTTCAACTACTTGAATGTGCATCTTAAATACAGTGTGGAGCAATCACATGGATTTCAGCAGCTTTTTTAGACATTCTCTTGTAAATTTGGTCTCGAGTTTACCATGCATGTTTATGTGGTAGGTCGAACCCTGTATTTAGCAACATTAATGACCCAGGCCAACTCTAGCACTCAGCTTCATCTCTGTGACACTGACTTGCAGGTAAGCTGGAGCTTCCCAGCAGAAGGAATGTTGTCTGTAAGAAGAGTCACTAAGCCAGTAGTGAAGCTGCTTTACCTGTGCTTAATAGAATTATGTTTCCTTAAAACAGTATTTTGACGAGGATTTTGGTCACCAACTCACCCTTTTCCTTCTGACATCTTTGATGGTTCTTGGCATGGAGCATTGCTGTGCAGTTCACATGTGTGTCCTGATAACTCTATGGATAGCAATGTCAGCAGATGGGAGGTTCAAGTGGGCACTTAAATATTTATGATACTGGGTTGGGCTGTGGCTGTCGCTTGTATTGCTCCTACATACAGAACAAACTCCTAGTTTTAGTTTGTTATTTTACATGGGGTATTGAAATGTAAGTTCCTCCCAGTTTCAGATTTCTCTGAAATATTCATTCTTATTGTTGTCCTATGGTTATAGAAAGTACAATAGAATGACAAAGAAATCCTGTTTAAGTGCAGTTTTCAATCCTTTTATACTGACCTCAGATTAGTGGATTTCAGAAACATGATGTTTAAATTAATGTTATTTTGCTGTGAGTTTATATATGTGTGTCTGTGTGTGTCTGTGTGCATGGAATGTATTAGATTAAATTAAGTTACGTTCCAGCTTTTACTTGAGGAATATAATTTTGTTAGTAGTTAATAATGTTAATGCCATGATTTTCTCATATTATGTTTACATATATGGCTACAGTAAAATCAAATTATATTTGCTGGGGGTAAGATTAGTCAGTCAAGGAGCTGTTTACAACAGGAGAAATTAGAATTCAGGCTTGGTAGGAAAGAGATTCTTCTCTACTTCTGTCTGCCTTGCTGTAGCTGTGCTGTCTAGACTGTCCTGGAAGTCGTAGACTCAGTGGTCTCATGGTCTGTGCACAGCAGCGGAGTCTGGCAGTGAATAGAAAGCTTCATAGGGATTTCTCATCAATCACACAGAGTTTGTCATTTTGGCATTTTTGGCATTCAAAGCCTTATATTCCGCCACCACCATTCACATAGGGTGGACTTTCCATTGTACTGACAATGCACCTCTACAACTGTGCATGCAGCAGATGGGAGAAAATTTCTTCCCAGCTCCTATGGAGGTCAGGTCCTACCCCAAAGCACAGGATTTGATTATCCTGATTATAATTTACAGAGGTGTAAATGCTGTTAATGGTCGTGAGTCAATGAATGAAATTGCTTCAAGATAAAAAAAAAAAAAGTTTTTATCTTTTTTCCCATTCTATTCTAAAAGAAGAAAGTGGGAGAGTAAGTAATTTCAGACACACTTTCATACTTACCTTATGCTGTGGAATAATTTTAAAATATTATCTAAGTGTAGCATTTGGGAAAAATGAATGGGGATTCAAAGAGTGAGGGCTTTTAGAGTAAGCACTGCTTTGGTGCTCATAGATTCAGGAATTTGCTCTTGCTGAATGTGTGTTTAGTACTGCAGATATTTTTAGAAAGTAAGTATGATCTATTTTTTATTTTATTTTTATTCTTAATAATTGGACATATTTTTCATGTTTGACCACCCTTTTAGGCCTGTAAATAATTCAAAAGATCTAAAAGTATCTCAGTATTCAGATTCAACTAGTTACATGCTTATATGCCTGGCTTTCACCTTCAGTTATATGTACATGAAGAAAGAATCTAAATTTAGGGCTGCCCTATACCACTTCTATTTTTCTACTCTAATTTGAAGGATTAGTTTTTTGGGGTACAAGCAAGGTGTATTTAGTGGTAGGCTGCTGAGTACCTCAGATCTTTGTCCTTTGCAACAATACTTTGAAGAGGGAGAAGGTGCAAGATCTATGTTATGTTTTTCTCAGTTTTTTGCAAGGCTTTGTAAAAGCTAAGTGGCACATCAAGCAGGTTTCTATAGTGCAGACACTGCATAAATCCTCTGCTAGGTCCCTGTAAGGGCTGTCTGCTGCCATTATGCTTTCTATAAACAGAAGACAAGCACACTGCCAAATCCTCGCAGCACTGGACATCAGCTCTTTCTGTTCTTAGCTCGTTTGGTTTATTGATGTTTTATTTGCCAGTATTGCATCTGCTTTTGATCATCAGGAGCAAAGAGTATCTTGCACTTCTTGGTAGCTTGGAATCTCCATCTTTGCAATTTCTTCTCCATCTACAATTTTTTAATAAAATAATTACCTCTGATGAGTGTAATTAATTTGGTTTTGTATTTTGATCTGACTAGTGAGACTTAAAGACAAAAACTACTCAGAAGCGAACACTTTCAGGGCTGGACAGAAAAACAAGAGGCTTGTATGTCAGCTTGAAGAACCTCAGAGTGGGACTAGCTGAGAAGAGCAGGAGGTAAGTGCCACCGGATTGGGATAGACAACATCACTTAGCCTAGTGTCAAACAGGGACTGGTGGCAGACAGTTAATGAGAGTAGGAGAAAGAGAGCAAATTCTGCTTTTGAGAGGATGGAAGATATATCCAAAACATTGCGTTTAATGCTGTCCTTCATGAATTTGCTTTTGGATATGTGTGTGCTTTGATTCTCTGTAGCAGTAAGTAAGTTCCACAACTTAATTATGCCTTTTCAGATAAAGGGGTTTTGTTGTTTTATGCTTGCAGCATAATAACTGCAGCAAAAACATGGGGTTGTTAAGTTTTCCTGACATGAGAAATAATGACTTGCCAATCTCTGTTCACTTCCTGCAGTCTCTTCCCTGATTTGGTAGAATTCTTTTGTTTTTGTGACACAAAGGTGTCTCTTCCAAGCTGAAGAGCCTTGTTTCTTCTTGAGGCTGCTACTGAGCTTTGTGTGAGAGATTCAAGATGTGAGCACTCCAGCTTTGTGATGTTTTCTGTTTTACTCTGTGTTTCCTTCCTAATAATGTTAAACACTACATCCACCCTTTTGACTGCCATTGGCCACTGAGGCCTTGTTTTCAGAAAATTTTTGGCAACAACTGCAAAATCTCTTCCTTGGGAACAATAGATAATTTAGCAATTATCCTTGTCTATTCTCAGTTTGAGTTGTCAAACTTCTTGTTTTACTTTGCATTTATCAACACAGAATTTCACCAGCTCTTGTCATGTGTAGTCACCATAAAAGCAGTTTTCTGTAGGCAGATTTACTTTGGGCTGACCTGGGTAATTTAGCAAATTTATTGTCTTGCTGTTTGTCATCTTTTCCAGGTATTTATGTTTCATAGACCAGGTCTTTTGCAATTCCACTTGTAACATTGTGAAAACTGCCCACTTATTCTGTTCCATCCTTTAAATAGTAATTCATGACAGATCTTTTATTTTACCTTATGACAAATTGTTTAAGAGCTTTTGGCTTGTGAGAGCTTTTCAGAAATCTAAATATACTACATTAACCAAATCATCCTTATCCAAATAATCATTAACTCCTTACAGAAATGCAAGTAATCTTGAAGTTATGGCTTCTCTTTACAAAGCCATGCTTTCTCTTCCCCATTACATCATATTCCCATGTGCCTACCAATTATCTTGTTTATTATAGTAGCTGATTTGATCATGCTTCCATTGTTTTAGAGCTCTTGGGTGAACTCTTGAATCTGGCTGGTTTGTGTCTCTTCATTTCGTTAATCTTTGCCAAAGCTTCTGCTGCTACTTTTTTTTAGAGTTGTCAAGGTGTTCTCTTCTTGGATAGTGAGCATCATGCAAATAATTAAACTATTCCTGCAATGGTCTTGTCTTTACTGAATTTTCCTTTGTTACTACAGTTAAATGCTGGCTTTTTGCATGTTTGTAATGAAGTTTTTATATTAATCTGAGACAATAATAAATGGTTCTTCAGGATTGGGGTATTTTTTGGCCTATGTTTTCCTGTGTTTGCATTTGAATCTATTGAACATGAGCCCTTTTCCAGTTTCAGGTATTTACCTGTAGTGTGTGGCACTCAGCTTGTGTAATGTCTCTGATAGACATTGAGAACTTTTCTCACTGAAGCTAATCAGTTAAAAAAAAAAGTCTTGGAAGCTGAAAGTCTGTATGAACTTTTGCTGAATTAGGTTGAATAGTTTTCTCCAAAAAAACCCCAGAAACTGGGGGCACTGGCCATCAGTTGCAAATCAGGAAGATGTGATTCCACCCCCTCTTCACTGTTCTCTGGTGATGGCACTTTGGGGTGTCTGCCCACGACAGACAGCTTGGGCCAGAGCAGAGAGGTGCATGAACACCTCGCCCTTATGATCAAGTGTTCTGCCCACTTGGCTACAGGTGAGCAACTTCTTCCAGACAAACAAGAGGAACAGTGCTTTCCTGGAGGAGCAGTTTGAATTCTAGCTCTAATCAGGCAGAAATGTGGTTTAAGCTCTCTTGCGCATTCTTTGGCTTGTAAGACAGGGTTGTAGGAAATGCCTACCTCAGCCACCTGAGGTAGCCTTTCTGTTGTCATCCAACCTTTTTGTTAAAAGCTCTGTCTCCAAAACTTTCTTCTCCCCTTGCTAGTAAAGTTTCTGGATAGTTCTGATTTATGGTCTGATTCAAAAGAGATAGACAGATAGGTTTTGGGAGAGTGGGAACATAATCTTCCAGAACAACTTGTGTATGGGAGTGTAATTTGCTTTCCTTTTGGAACCTGCCTCTCACTGACCAAGAAAAGATACTGCTGGGAAGCGTTTAATTATTTATGTAATATTATTTTAAAGTCAATCAGTAGTTTTGTGAGTTTCAAAAAATATATAATATATCCTTTGTATCTAGGACATGTCAAAGACCCATTCTGGCAGGTGGCACAGAGAGAGGAAAGAGAAAAGCAAGCTGCCACTTAAAGAAATTGCATGTTTAGTTTAGAGCAACATACGATGGAAGAGTAAATTTTAATTTTAAGCCCATCTGTTCTAAAAGCAAATTCTGAGAGTTAAATTACTTAATTTATTTTTTATAAATATTATATTTTTAAATGAAAAACGAATTTATTCAATACTATTATTAAGTAATTCAGTGACTACTTTTTCTTATGTTTTGGTTGAACAGATGCACTATTTGAAGATTGACTCTTATACAGGGCTTTGTTCCTGTTGTTCAGGATCAATAACCAGTCAGATCTATTGAGACTCAGGCCTCAGGTAGTTTAGCATCCCTGGCTTCGGTGGGACGTGCCTGCTGCAATGTTGCTGGATAAATCTTAGATCTTGGGACCGAAAAGACAGTCTGCATCATCACTCCTATGCATTGTGGCTAAGTCCCAAGCGAGTCACCTGGAGTGCAAAATGTGTGCTTCTGGTCTTACCTTGTGCTCTTTTCTTTCTCTACTTTATTCCTCCTCTTTCGCATCTCTGTTGCCTTCTGTTCAAGAAAAGTGTGTCCTAATTAACATGCATGATTCCTCTAGCACATGAGTTGTGAATCCTCAGCTGGCAAAGGTGCTAAAACCACACCTTACACTCTCTGGTACTAGCATAGTTTGGTAGATCTGAGAACAGCTGATAAGATCATGAGCCCAACTTGGTCAACATATTACAATTAAAGGTGTGAAGGTGACAGAAGCTGTTCCTATTTTAATTATACCTCCTTCTACTCTTGTTTTTATTGGGCACCAGCAATAAAGCAGCTCCAAATCCCTTTTCTGTCTCTTCCCAGGCTTCTTCCAGGGAAGAGTTAATCCAATGACCATTGGATTATAATGACATGACAAAGATTTTACCCGCTTGTTGACCTCCCCATGAAATGTTTTGGCATATAAGTGGGAAGAGAGCAAGAAGTGTTAGGAGAAAGAGAAGAGTTGTAATACCTTAAAATTCTGAAAGCATTAATTGCTTTTCTTTATTAAAGATTTAGACAGTGTGTGTGGATCATTATGATGATGGGGTACTTGAAATGCCAAGATGTATTGACTGCTTCTCAGAGTGTAGTGAGAAGGGTCATGCCAACCCCTTGGAATCCCTGGGCCCTTTAGAGCATCTCCTGTGTGTTAGAGCTGTTACCTGCATGTTATATGGCATTCAGGGTATTGTGCAGGAGGAGGTTGTGCTGAGCAAAGGTGAGAAGGAAGGAGGAAACTGCACTGTGTGATGTAATCCAGGAGTGGGTAATAACATGCTGTGGGAGATAACTCTGAATGGGAAGTGAAGCAAGTAACTTTGGGGAAAAAAAAAAAAGAAAGATAAGTCATTTGCTCCTTCCTTTTACCCCCAGCTGAAAGTATTCCTCTACTTACCTGCCTTTCCCAGTCTTTGACTTCTCATCTTTGTTCTCATGTTTCACTGGCACAGAAAAGTCCTTTATTTCAGTTGACCAAGGATCATAGCAGCACATACCTGAAAAATTATTTGTGCCTCTGAGCTCTACAGTCTTTTATAACCTGCCATGAAAATGAAAGTGAATGTTAAATATTTTTCCAGCATGACTTTGAGAGTTATCAATTATGTACTTCTGCTGGTGAGCATTTTGACTATTTGCTTACTTCACACTAATGCCAGATTTACACTGATGCTCTTTAGGTCATCCTGACTCCTTTCCTTAAGCACTGGTACACCTTTGGCTTCACTCCCATTGACTGTCAGCTTGTGCTAATAATAAACTGCAGATTTCAGCTGTCTTTGCTGAAAAGCCAGCACTCTTTTGGGGACTTTTTTTTTTTTTTTCCTCTGCGCTCATCTTATTCAACCACTGGTGTTTTGTGCTGCTGTAGTTTCTCATTGTGAGTGGCTGAGTAAGAAAACATTATTCGCTACGAAGTGTTCACAGGGCGTTCAGCATTAGAGACAGCTGCTCGAAATAGAAGTCCTGTCCTCCTTGGTTTTGCTGAGCAGTTGTGGATAGTTTGTGTCAAACGAACTCAGTGGGAGATTTTATGTTGTTGTTACTGCTGTTACTTAGAGAGGGTTGCAAACTCTTGCCACATTTTTTGTTGCACATGGCATTTACTGTCATGGCGTTCTTGTCTTAGTATTTTTTTTTTTTTTTACAGGGTTGCTTGGCAAATGTTTCACGCTTAAGTATCTTTAATACCAAATCCTTGTGAGATACTAGTTTAGAGGGCATTTTTATTCCGCCTGTAAGCCTTGCACCCTGCTGAGAAATTGAGAGAGTTACATTTATAAGTCAAAGAGGATTGTCAGAAACAAGTGGTGCTGACAAACCCAATGTGTTTTGTGCTTCAACATTTGTTTTCTGTGAGTAATTTGTAGGTATAAAAGTAACGTTTGAGTAAATTAAGTGATAGGAACTGTTACACAGGACCTGTGTAGGTCTGCCAAGAAAAATAAACATGACTGTGATGAAGTGTGTGACGGTGGTGTTAGCAGAGCTGTAGAGGCTCTTGGAGGGATGCTAAACAAGCATCGTTGGGATCATAAACAAGCTGACCATGTGGAGTCCAGGAGCTGGGCTTCTGAAACAGACATTCTCTTAATCCACCACAACCTTTCATTTTACTGTTCACAAAGGAGTTTTAAAATGTTATTTTTATCAGTTCTGAATCTGTCAAAATAGGAGGACTAGATTAACTGTAACATTTGAATCCACGATCTATCTTTGTGTTAGCCTAAACTGTCACTAGAGGCTTCATGATTGCTCTGCTGACACTTTTTAACCATCTAAGACTTAAGTAAGGAGGAAATGAAACTTCTCTGCTTTGAGATCTCCTTGTGTAATTGGATGTAGTGTTCTGGTAGTAAGGAGGGTTTTGTCACTAAGACATCGATCTGACTTTGGGAAATGGATCCTCTCCACGGCTGTCCTGCAAACTGCTTGTATGACTGTGATGCCCTGTCGTTTGTCTCTGCCTATTCTTTGTCTGCAAAATGGGACAGTTTTCCTTCTCATCATATTGGTCTAAATAATTTGAGCTAGTTGTGGTAAGCCTCTGTTATGTATAGAGGTTGCACTAAGCACTGTCTTATAGTCCTGAACATTGAATTCATCCTTTTGAAAGTAAAGTGAGAGTGCCAGGCATGAAAAATGAACTATGAAGATCTGTGAAGATCTCTGTGTAAGTGCTCACAGCAGCTGTATTCCAGTGGACAAATACAAAATGCACAGAGACTGATGCATATGTTTTTGAAGTGATGAAGATCTGAAATCTAGGTTTGAGCACTGCGTTATCTGTCCCAATGGAGGGAATGAGAATTGTGTGTGCTGTGAGTTTAATCCAGAACTTTCTTCTGTATTCTGTAAATGCAGTAATTTCTCTAAAGGCATATTATTTTGTATGACTTCTTCTGCTTTGTAAGTGCACACACTTTTTATCATGGTTGTTATAAAATTTATGAAGAAAGGTATGCTTTGGAGCTGTTTAAATCCTAGAGCAATTATTTTCTCTAGCAGATATTGAAATTTTAAAATGCTAAGCACATCATTAAGTGACACTATTCAATACTTTCACATTGCTTTGTTCTCATCTGGTCAGAATATAGTGTGGGAATATTCTGCAATAACACAAATCATAGAATATAGTTAGTAGTTTTTTAGCATATTGGGTGGTTTAATGCAAAGTGGTACTGAGAGGCAAATGAAGAAGATGCCAGGATAAATAAAGCAAATTTTAAATTTTTTCTTAAGTTATTTTTAAGATCGGACAAAGTTAGTAGTTTTACTTTTAGTCATCTGCTCTTGCTACTGTGTGCAAATGATTCTACATGAACAGAGGGCTACGTGATGCAATTTTAATAGTAGCAAGAATCTGTTCTCTTGTAACTTGATGGTTTTTTAAACAATGCAAATTTTAGAATCATTATTCTTAAATTATAAATATAAAGGTAGTTGTTACATATATTTCTCATATTTAATTTATATTTAACTGTGGTTGGTCTATTAATCTTTGTTTTGAGCACTAAATGCCTTCCTCATGGCAGCTGTCTATTCACTAACACCATGACTACTGGCATCTTAAATTCAAAGTGGAATGTCTTGGAGAATTCAGATAATATATTTAGTTCCTGTCACCAGACAGCACAAGGCACCACTGCGTCTCGTTCTCAGAAGAGAAAGCCAGATACTTTCTCTGCAATGTTCCCGTTCAGTTAATATAATTTGGGGTTTTTTTTTTGTTTGTTTGTTTTTTGTTTTTTTTTAGCAGACATGGTAATCAAGTCTATCAGCATGATTTTTTTTTCTGTAATCTTTCGTGTTACAAATACCTGGAAGAAAGTTTTAAACAAAAAAATTTTAAAACCAGTGCCAGAGAGAACATGTAGGAGATTATATGGGTTTTTTTTCCCCAATGCTTAAATATATTTCTGACAAAAAATAAGCTGGAGCTGGAGAACTGCGTGCAGAACTCTGGGTCTGAATGATCACCCATTTTAAAACAAATTATAGAAGCTTATAGAAGAGAAAACTTTCCCAAGAGCATATTGAAAGGCTTAATCCATATTTCTAGAAAATTGCAGCTGTCAGGCTTTCTTTTATTACCCTAGCAAAATGCTGTGTCAGGTGTTACAAAGAAGTTTGGCCATGCATTTAGAAAATTAATAGCTTCCTTACATCAGACGTGTTAAATAGAAACAAGTCTGGTTCCACAGCCAATTGTCATATTTTGATGTTCCTACTCAAAGTTATTTCTTTCACTGTATAATTTATGTTCAATAATTAAGCTATGAAGAAAGACTCATCTCCATGCACGTAAAAAACATTTATAAGATGAGACCAATGATTGCTGTGCCAGTCTCATTGCATATAGTGTCAGGTGCTCCTCAGAGTGTGCTATTCAATCACAGGGAATTCCAGTGTGGAACAATAAAAAATTGCAAATTTGTCACAAGGAAAAAATTGGTATTGGCAAATTCATATGTATCCCCAATAAACTGTGTTCAGTTCGTCCAAAGAACAAATCGACAGCCAGTAGAAGTATCTTACACTGATGCCCTGAGTTTCAGTGTTTCACTTTGTTCCAATAAGTTTTCCATCTTTCCAGTGCTTTCATCTAGCCATAGATTACTACTTGCATTAACAGCTTAAGCCTCAGATTTAATGAGTTTTATGGTTTCTTAAGTCCATGTTATGATTAGCATATTGAAAACTGCACTACTCTAATGGTGAGTTGTTTCTTGTGTGTAATTTCCCATGTTGAACCTGCTGTTTATTGTCTCTTACCTTGTCATTGCACTCCTCCAAGAGGAATCAAGCTTCATCTTCTCCTGATCTTCCTACTAGGAAAAAAAGAAGCAGTAAGATTTCCTAATAGCCCTCTCTCCTTCAGGCTGAGCAAAACAAGTTCTCTCAGCCTATTCTCATATGGAATGTTCCCCCTAATCTTGATAGACTCCTGTCAGGCCCTTTCCAGTGTCTTATACTGGGAATGCCAAAATTAGACACAGTAGTTCAGATGCAGTCTCTTAAGTGCCAAATAGAAGGGGGGGAAATGTTCTATGATTTGCTGCTTGCACTCTTGCCCCATATTCTTTGGCTTTCTTCACTTCTGATAGCTTGTGTGTTCAAATCCTTTTCTGTAAATCTGCACCCAGCCTGGGGGTATTCTGTCCTGGCATGGAACTGGGCATTTCCCTTTGTTAAACTCCACGAGTTTCCTACAGACCCGTATCTCCAGCTCATCAACGTCCCTCTGATGAACTGCAGCTCTGCCCTACCAATCTGGGAGGGCAGAGCTGCAAACCTGTAAACTTTGCAGTCCACAAACTTCTTGAGAGTATACACCACCTGTCTCCCTGCTTCTCTGTAAAGGTACCAAACATTATGGGCTGTGCTATCAATGCCTGATAAGATGACACTGGCACCTATGTGTCAAATGGCCTTTACATGGCTGATCACAAACCTGCAAGCCCAAATGTTTAGCCAATTCTCCGCCTGCCTTCCCTTCTACATATTTGTCTGAAAGGATCCTGTGAGAGGTTTGCAGACTCTTGTCCACAGACCCGGTTGTTTCATCTTGCAAGCAACCAAGTCAGTTAAGCACAAATTGTCCTTGTTAAATCCATGCTGGCTATTCCTTTCTATCTTCTTGTCCATCCTGTGCCTAAAAATGGTTTCTGAAAGGATTTGTTCTGTAATCTACCTGGAGACTGAGGTTGACTGGCCTGTATTTTCCCAGAGTCTTCTTGTTCTTCTTGATGATGATATTGCATTACTTTTTTGTAGTCTTAAGGAGTCTCCTCTAATCATTGTGACATCTCGGAGATGCTCAGTGATGCTGCTTTTCTACCCTTATCCTTACACACTCATGCCATGTCTCTATACTCCTCATGAGTAGCCCGTCTCTGCCTTCCCCCTCTATATTCTTCATTTTTGTTTTTAAGCTGAATCAAGAGTGTCTTTTTCATCCATGCTGGCCTTCTGCTTTTCCTGCTCAGATTCCTACATGTTGGAAATGACAGAGAGTTGGGGAGGTTGTTGTTGAGGGCGAACCATCTTTCCTGGACCCCTCTACTGCCATGGGGTCCTGCCAGCAGGTCCCACCTGCTCTTCTGAATGATCAGATGAGGGGGTGGGGCTGTGCTGTGTTCCTGGTCTTGTCCATCACTGTTCAGTACCCACTGCTGAGTATGCCAAACCTGCACCGCATTCAAACCAGGAGGCTCCCTACGGCAGCCTCCTCCCTGCCCTGATAATGGATTTGAGACATACTCCTTTCTCCCAAGATGAAAACAATTTTTCAAGGCCACTCTTATCCCTAGGCTTCAAAGGAAATAGCTTCATATAAGCAGGCATTTGCCTAGAAACTGGCAATAATTAACAGTGGCTGCCCATTTAAGCAAAAAAGATATCGAACAGTAAAACATGAGTGCAGATTGTGGATGCAAACCATGGCTGGTTAGGTTAGGAAATTGAGCTAAGTGTGCTCTTTTCTTTTTTTTTCCCCCCTTTACAGAAGAATGCAAAGTAATTGTTGTGTTTTGAATTACTATTGTCCCTGTGTAATGCTTATGGCATAAACACACCCCTCGACTTCTGAGAGCATGATAGAATTTTACCAATTCCTAAGGGAAGTTCTTGCTTTTGAATGGCCAGCAATTTTCTGTCAGTTTATCTAATTGATAATGTTTATGCCTGTATAGTGTACATAACAGAAAACTGCTTTTGTGGCAACTTCTAAAAGCTGAAGCTAGGCTACAAAATTTGATAACCACAAAAACTATTTAATGTAGCTAAACACCAGGGCCCAAATATTTTCCCATTATGTAATGCACAAAACAAGTTCAATACCCACAACATTAAAACAATGCTTTTCCCTACTTCCTGGGATGCCTCCAGTTCCCTGCCTTTTATATTGAGGATTTTTTTAAGTACTCCATTTGTTGCCCTTGTCTGCAGGGAAGAACAGTAATCACTAAATTAGTAAATTTACTCATACAGTGACAAACAGCCATAACTCTTTGGTACTTGTCAGTGGGCTTATCTTTGCTCACATTGTGAGATAAGTTATGATGAGGAGTACAATACTAAGTTGATGATTGAGACATGAAGCTGAATGTTGCAAAGACTGAGTTATGTAGATACAGGTGATAAAATGTTTGTAGTTCCTCTTCCTTTTCCACCTTATCCAGTTTATGCTACTGAATGCTAAAAGTAACATGATTAATTCTGAAATTGTTAAGGAGGTACTTCAAGAACAATCACCAAAAACTAGTTTAAATTCTATTGTCCCTTCTGACTTGCAGTCAGGTTTCCATTAAGTAAACTGCTGCCCTCTTGGCTTTAAGCCTGGGGATATCCTTAACACAAAATGCTATTTGTGTTAAATTATAAAATCTTAGTTTTATAAAGTAGCGTGCATTATGTAGGGCTTAAACTGCATCCATCACAGATGCTTCCCTTAAGGTCTTATATTTGCTGAACCGAGATACAAGGTTTCAAAATAAGTTTATATTTTAGAAAATAAATAATGGTAATAATAGTAATAGGCCTAAAGTTTCATCTCTTCTTGATTCTTTTTGGGTAAGAATTAGACTTACTCAGTGGTTTCTGGAGTAGTTTTGGTAGCTGAAGCTCCATCAAGCAACTTGAAGACCTTAATAAATGAGCAGGTTTAAAAAGACGACTTAAGTTACAAAAGGGTGTTACTGGTGGCTTTTTTGAAATAACATTATGCCAAAAACTTTTTTGTATCCCTTACAGTTGAGTTTCTCCTTAATAAGATTTATACAAGTATTCATGAAGGGAAAAATGAGGTGTGTCATTGAATATTAATGCGGTTGTTTTCAGCTGTGGTGAAGCTGCAGTTCAGCAGTATCCTTGATGAAGTGGTTGACTGTAAACTTTTGGTTCCAGTGACTTGCCTTTTTCTGTAAAACACACCTGAATAAAACATACATTTTGGTACATGTGTATATAATTATGTTACATAAATACATATGTATGTTATATATTTTGGGTAAACTGGGAAGATATTTAGAAAACTTCGCAGTAGTACTGTAAGTGTAACTATCATCAGTAGAGAATGGATCTCAAGTTTACATAAAAGAAAAATGACCTCTTGTAGCGAATTTTGTTTGAAATACTAATTGAATTTTTCAACTATTTATCCCAAATTCCTTGCTTTAATTCCTTCTGTATTATCTTTTCATCTCAGCAGAAGCAAAGTGTTACAATCACAAAACCCCGCAAAGTTAGTACATGGCATCTCCCAGAAGGAAACTTGCAAAAGAGACTTCTACACTTAACTTTTCTGGATATCTGATTGAAAAAAAAAAAAATTACTGAGGAAGCTGTGCTAGTGCCAAGACTCATTTTTAAGATAGCTGACATTTCTGAACACCAGTCAAGGTGAAGATTGGGCAGATTGTTTGTCACACTGTTTGATTTTGCTTGATTTTTGATTGTGGGCTTTCAGGTTATACGGGGAAGATCTTCAGTATGAACCAAGTGTAAGTGAAAAGTTTCCATGTTACTATAGATAGTCCTATGAGCAAAGAGTGCTTTTGCACTAGACCTGTTCTTCTGTTTACGACCTATTATTAGTTTGTCATAGTACAAACAACACACGTTGTTCAGTGTGGTGTCTGGGGCTCTAACCACAGACTGCGTATTCCTAGGTAAATTAAGAAATATGTAATTATTTTTAATGATTGGACCCTAATGCAAATATCAGAGAGAAACTATGACATTGTCAAAATCAGCAAGAAGTCATTGATTTCAGAGGGACGAGCCTCCCAATTTTTTTGCAAGTGTAATTTCTGCTTACTTGAGATAACTCCGAAAATTCCTCCCTTTGTATATATGGCATTTTCTATCAGCTGATTAGTTTGTAGTGGATTAGTCTATTAGTCTGTTGTGCATTTCAAAGACTATTATTTTGAATTCTGTCAGATTAAAAGTAGACCTTTGGTGCAATGTATGAAGCTCAGTTTTCAGTAGCTGTCTCCTCCTTGGATTTCCTATTATCTAAAATCTGACTGAGGTTATGAGGCAGACTTTCCATTTATGGGGAAGGATCTCTCTTCCACCTAGGCATCTCTGTCCCCTAGCACTGTAGAAGCTGCCCTCTGTCTGTCAAATTCAAATGTTACCAAGCAAAGAATGGCAAACACATGGTCTGCATGACAGTAAAATACTTGATGATTTTTCTTTTTATGTGAAGTTGGATTTTTGTTTGCTGTGGAACTGAAAAAAAGTCAAAATGAAAAAAACATATTAAGTTTTAACATATACCCTTTAACATAATAACCTTTCTCTCATGTAAATATAAAAAAAATAGGTATGTCAAAGTAAACCTTTAAGCATCATCTTGTGTTGAAAATACACCTCTGAGTAAAAGAAATTAGATGTCAAGTAGCATTCCATGGGATCTTTTTAAAATTCAGATCACATATACATTAAAAGGAAACTTCAGCTCTTTTACACAGTTGGATTATGAAATTGATAATTTGGGTAACACATCTCGGGGAAGCAATTGTAAGTTATGTAAGATCCCAGAAGAAGTAAGATGGGGAGTGTGAAGGAAGGTGTAATCTCCAGTGTGTGACTTCTGTGTCCTCCATGTTTTGGTGGGAACTCGTGTAGTACTCCTGTGTGTGCATCAGCAGCCCCTGAAAGTGAATTACCCATGTAATAGCCAGCATTAATAGTAAGAAAGAAATTTATTAATGTCTACTCACTGGAAAGTGACTAGTAGCAGGACTACTCATAATTAAGAAAGAAAAAGAAGAACAAGTCCTGGCCAAGAAAAAAGTGATTCAGAACCATAAAAACTTTAATATGTTTTAATGTTTATTTCCCTTTTTGTTACACTAAACAGTGCTAATAGACCGAGAGACTTTTAAGTTCATCTGCAACTGTAAATTAGTTAAAACTGATTACACCTTATCCAGGTATTTGTGGGCCATATTCTCACTTGCAAGGTGCCCTATTTAGTTATGTACATCTCTGAAAATTAATGTACAACATGATTGATATTATTTGATAGGATTTGCTCTTCCTTTGTAAACACTCTGTGTGTTATGTAGATAAAAATGTCTAGGGGATTTAGACAAATGTGCCTGGAAGACCGTTTTAACCATCCTCTTTCAGATGGACCAGAGGGGACAGGCTGACTGTCTTGAGGAACAGAAAATGTTTCTATGTCTAGTCAAGATAGAGAAATTTAGAGGGATCAGTGACCTAATTAAAGAACATGAATTCTTCTAGTGTTGACGCCTGAAGTTCAAATGTCTTTTTATACAGGAAACTCGCCTGCCTGGCTGCTACACAAATATTAAAACAACTCTGTGTGAGACCAGGTTTTCTGAGCATCTGGTCTGCAGCACCATGAGACAGTAGTTAAATCTTTGCTATGCAAGACCTCCTTGTCAATCTTGAGCCTAAACATAGTTACCAGTGTAATAGGATGTTTATTAGGGGAAACAAATAATTAATGTCTTGAGATAAGCTCCTAACAGAGACTACATTCCTCCTGCAAGTTGCTCTAAAATGACTACTGTATTTTCTTCCTGACTATATTCCTTTCAGGAGGAGACTCAGCATGCCTGCTAAAGTCATTTGTAGCCTTGTCTTCCATATAAATGAATGTCAAGGTTGAATAAGATAACTAATGATTTGGACGACTTCATACTTGAACACCAGAAGAGATGTAGCTCCAAGTTTCCTTCCTCTAATCCTTGGTGACTTGCTTGTATTCTCATAACTTTTTCTCCTAACCAGCTTCTCATTGTGTGTTTCTGGAAAAAAATACCTATCTAGGGCTTAGCCAAATCAAATTTACATCATTACCACATTCACCTTGGAACAAAAACCCTTGCAAGACAGGAATAAAATATGGAAACAGTGGTTTCCAACTGTTCCAAATCTTTACATTTTTATAACTAAATATTTAAGTGTCTGAAATCTAACTAATAAATTGAAAGCTTTCAAAATCACAACCAGGAGGTATGCTGTACCTTATAGCACATGTTTTAAAAAGGAAATGACTGAATAAATTAAAACATAGGAAGACAATCTGAGTTACATAATAGCTATATGTATTAAATCATTCAGGAGAAGTTGCAGCTGAACTAACACTCTGTAAAAATGAACTCTCTGTGGCAGACTCTTCACTCACTGAACTTATTTAAAATGTAACAGAGATGAGAGAATGGTTCTACAAAATGGAAAATTGCTGCCATGGAAGAGATATGTTCAGATTTATTCCTTGCAGAGGAGAGGATGATGATTCAGTTACATACAAGGGAGAAGCAATTAACTGTATCTTTCAGTTTGAATCTGATGCTTATTTGAAATTACATTTAACCCCTAACCAATTCTTTCCCTCTTATCTAAATGCTTATCTATAAAAGGAAGAAAGCATGATCTATTCATAGAGAAGACATTGTGGATGTAATTAGAAATTGTTTACGGTCTGCATAAATGCCAGGTCTAAATGCTTTCCCCATAAATGCTCATTTAAGCATCCCATTGATCACTTTTTTTTCTCAAAATGTTTAATCATGTTTTCACTTCAAGTACATGACATAACTACAAGCCAGCTAAAATTAAAGTCTTAATAACCTAATATGCAGTCCCTTACTGGGGCCCCCTTACAGACCAACCAGCCTTATGAATTCAGATCTTACTGCTTTATCTAAATTAGAAGCCAATGAGCTGGAACACATAATTTAATTTTATGATGCACTGAAAGTATTTCAGTAAGTAGTCATACCAGACTGCTACAACACTCAGTCTCGGAAGGGCATTTTACAGGTTGTCTGTGTAATAGATTTTAAAGGACAAAAGTTATCTCTTATCAGAAAATGTAGAAACATTTTTCATCTGGAAGAAGGGTACTTTTATTGTTTTTAAAATAACTTAGTTTGAAAAATACTTTGCCATGTATCAGACCAAAACTCCAGTTAGTGCATGGAAAATGAGCTCTCTTCTTTTTTTCAAAAAGGGTACTTGTCAGAACTGCTTTCTAGTAATCTTCCTTTTGTAGCTGCTATAAAAATACTGGCTTTTATTTTGTCAGAGAAAGAAACATGAACATATATTCAATTCTCTATATTCATATGCTAAAAGCATTAGTATTTCATTTTTGCACTAGAACTTACAAGTTCAAGGGATTGTCCACCCATGCGTCCTGGAAAAATGAATTCCCTTACCAAGATGGAGGCCATTGGTATTTCTATAATGTATAAAACTTTTACTACAAAAATTACTTTAACTGAATTTACTTATTTAGAAGAAATGCACAGAAAACAGAAATATTAATTGGAAGGAACCCATTGTATTTCCTGTCTTGCTTTCTAATCAGTAGTTTAAATAAAATCAGAGCTATTTTGCTGACGTTTCAGGAAAGAGCTTTGCTGTGTGAGATGGCTTGAATGGTTGCTCCATCTCTTCCTGGCTGTATGCTGCAGCTGGGACAATGCCACTGAAGGAGGAGAGCACAAATGCAGTGTGTCCTGTATTTCCCAATGGCTTTGAGGAAGCAGCCAGGTTGAATCTGTTGCAGTTAGGCTTGTGAGAATGTAGAATTGACTGAACTGTTAATACTTATGTTCATTTCGTTCAACAGGGCTCCAAATTCTAAACCAGAGGTGGACAGACTTCTTCACTGTAGGAGCCCCATCCTAAAATCCCTGGGGATAAAAAGCTGCCTGGGGTCCATTGCATACTCAGGAGATTCAGAGAGAGAAAGAGTGTGATTTCCCAGTAAGAAGTGAAAGAAATGTTCCTATGCTCCATAGGGTTGACCTGCCTTGCTTCTGAGTCCCAAAGCAGCTGGGGGATGTCACCTTTAGCAAACTGGACTCTCCTGGCAATATGGATTACTTGGCAGCCCAGCTAAAACCCTTCTGCTTGCCTTTCTATTTAGCAGGGAAATCCTTTGAACATCCACTTCTGTCTAGCACCACATCTTGGCCAGCCTTATCTGATTGCTTTAAGAATCTGAGTCAGCTTAAGCATTAACCTCAGGAGTAAATGGTCTCATTATAATCAGTGCAGCTACCAACAGGCTAAACTTATGGTTTGTGATTTAGGACCCTCCATTAAGGGATGAATAGAGTGGATTCTAGTGGTTCCATATGTCCATTCATTTTTTATTTATTGAAGGGTACTGCACCAGCCACAGTTCAAACCAAGTGGCTTTACAACACATTATTATAATCTATTTGAGCGAGGAACATACAATATGTTATGAGGTTAGACACAAGCCTTGTTCATTTGAAAAAATACAGTTCGTGTGGGAGTGAAGTGCAAATGTTTATTGAATTTATAACTCCTCTCTGTTCCATTCAGGGATTGAAGATTATTTATTTTGCTAAATTTTTGTGAGTTTGTTCTACTAAAATCAATGCTTGAAACTGGGACTTACTATTTTTAGAGTTATAGAAGAGTTTTCTTTAGAGACTCTTATCAGGAATGGGACTACTCTGTTATATAGAAATCCAAGGAAGATAAAGGCCTTTCTTGGCTGATACAGTAGTTTAAGTGGTAATGCTAAAAATGATACTAGACAATTCTTAATCTTGTTATCAATACTTGCTTTACCATTTATCTACAAAGAACATTTGTTATACATATATGTATATGTATATATATGAGGCCCATGTAAGACTAATTATCATTGATCTATGAATAAAATAACCCTTTTAAAACTTTTAATGGACTTTTTCTTTACTACATTACATACCATCATAACATTTTAAATATGCTGACTGTAAAATGAACAGTCATGATAGAAGCATGGATGAGAAATTCAACAGATTGTTTAATCTCTCACTGTCTCTGAAGTAGAATTAAACATCTTAATTACCATTGTACCACTGAGACACTTATCTAACATGGTGAAGTTTGCTCCTTTCCCAATTCACTGCCTTTGTGGGAGACTTTTAGGAATCAGTAATGGTATAAATCACATTCTTGTTCTCAATTTCAATTTTCTTTCTAGATCCACCAACCCTAGATCCACCTAACTCAGTTCTTTGAGTGATTCCTGATAGCTCATGTTTCCTTAACTTGATTGTCTCTGTAGCTCTTTGCAAGGTTCACCTGCTGGGGAGGATTACTTTGTATGTCACAACAGGATAAACACTTTTTTACACATAGTGCTTAGATTTGATTTGTGATCTGCTCCAAAACCATTTCTCCATAGCTGCAACTTATGCAGTAGTGGCTTTCTCATATCTGTGCAGCTTCTTGTTTAGATGTCATAGTTGTTTTATGTTAAGTATAATTTTAGTTGATGATAATTGGAAGAAATTAAAAATATAGGCTCAAATTTCTGAGATTTAGGGAATGACATTTGGGGAATTCTAAAAATTTTCAGTGAGAATCTTGAATTTCAACTTTTGCTTTTGTTTCACTTGATTTTTCTATTTAATCACTGTTGTTGAAATAAATGTTCAATACAGTAAGGCTTTACCACACCTTGAGTGATATCATTCGTTCTGCATTTGAAATGGTTAAAATGTATGTATTTTTTAATGTAACTATATTACCAGTTCCGTTTTACTGAGTTTTTTAGTAGAAGAATTGGAAGGACATCTATTTTTTTCTGGTAATTTCTATACATTATTTTATTTTATTTATTTGTTTATTTTGTCATCAGTTCAAGCATAAACTTTTGGTTTTGATTATGATCTGTATCATGGCTTTCTTGGACCGTGTTCTTTCAGACATGCATTTGCATGTAACCAGTGTGGTTGATGTTGAGGTGCCATACAGTTAAACATAAGTTTGCATCTTTGGAGAACTGAGTCTTTGAGGTCTCCAGGGAATCAAACCAGTCTGCTTTCCTCCCTGGAGAGTGTCTCATGCATTATAGCAACAACGAATAATATGAGGAATGTGTATCTTTTCTTATTCTAGCATATTATTCAAGTGCCTGCAGATTTCTTTGGCAAATACTTTTGTTGTCTGATGACCTTTCCATCATTAGTATGAATTTCCCTTCAAGGCAGGCATTTTTCAATCAACAGTAATTTGCATATAATTTATCAAGAGAAAAGAAAAGCAAAATAATTTTATTTAAAGATTTCCCTTTGTTTTAAGTGTCATTAGCAGTTCTGACTAATCAGATTTTTACAATCTCATCAGGCGCTTTTAGAAAATCTCTATGAACTCATCTAGAGGATGCATTTATTCCTGAGTGTCCTGTATTGCATTACAGCACAGTAACAAGTCACCGACTGCTACAGATGTTTATGTGAAATGCAATTAACACTCTGCCAATTTAGTTTTTATAGGGACACAATCAATTTTTATTCATTTTAAAGCTGGAATGCTTTCTTTTATTGTGTGCTGCCTCTCTGCTGATTATATAGCTAAACAAATTATTCTGTTTGTAGTAAATGGGAGTGTTTAGGCAGACAGTACTGTGCCATGGATCACATATTAGATAGGAATGAAATATTTGGATTATGTAGAATTTGTAGGAACTAAATGTATTTAAATACATTAAATAAAGTTATCTTTATTATTTTAAGAAGTCACATAGAAATGTGATTGCTGGTATTTAGAGACAGTTTTTTAATCCCAATCTTGGTTCTCTGATGTGCTTAGTGTTCACAACTACTGTGGCTTTCATTATTAGGGAAATAGTTTGTTCAGGGGCTCCTTTAACAATGACATTTTCTGACGTACTTGACTTAGTTGAAGTATTTGCAGTGAACAATGCTAAATTATTATACAGTAATCTTTGCTGCATAAAGAGGCCCAGAGTAAGTGGTACACTCAGGAAACATGGGAATGTTGTTGCAGGTAAGGGCTTTCAAAGAGTTGTGAAGAATTGAGTTTTCTGGATGGTCCCTGTTGGGTAACATTTTTTGGATATTAAGGGTGCTGTCAAGTCAAGTAAACAGAAGTCAAAAAAGAAGACTGGAGGTGGCGTGAATGTAAAGAAAAATTTTTCTTAGAATGAGTTATCTTCTGCACTTACCAAAATTATTATAAAATTGGCTTGTCCTCATGCAAAAGACATTCTTTTCTAGGTGGTGATTCCACCCTAAATAAACACCTCTTATCCTGGCTTTAATGATCACATGCAGAATCTGTAAAAACAGCTCTTTTTTACTTTAGCTGCATGCCCATATTACTTCCTATCCCTTCCTTATGCATTCGCTTGCTTTTCTTCCTTGACTGTTGGGATATGTGGATGTTCTTTTGAGAAAGCTTTTCGAGGAGCTGCCCCCTGCCTGTCCTCGGTGTGCCGAGCTGCATGGCCGGGCTGCCCACGGGCCACCTGCAGGCGGCTTCTGCTGGGGAAGGCGGCGATGGATCCCCTGGGCATCCCCCTTGTGCCTTACCCCAGCAAGCAGTCTCAGCACCGTCCTCCTGCCAATACTGATGTCTCCTCCTGAGTGGATCCTCCTGATCACTCTTCTTTCTCATGGTCACTTCCAGTGTTCATTCCAAGGGTGTTCCCACCTCCTGTTCCTTCATTTTCCAACCCCTGGTCCTGCATTGCCCCTTACAGCCCTGCATCCCCATCTCCTGTCCTTACTAAATCCTCAGCTTTCTTCCTTTCTCTGCTCACTGGTCTTCATGCTTTTTTCAGCCACAGAGCTCATTTTCTCTCTCAGTTACTCTTCTTTCTCTGCATTTGAATCAACGTCTTTCTCTGTCCTTTGTAAACATTAGACAGAGAATGAGGGGAAGGAAAAGATCATTAAAAAGAAGATAAATCCCATTCCTGACCTAATTTTATGAGACAGCTCTCAGAATTCCTCAAAGCATGCCAAGTGTGAACAGATTGGTCCATAGGACTGACTTGCTAAAGTGTGATATGTTGTCAGGTCTCTCCTATAAGCTGCAGTTTTCCAGAGTTAACTATTTTTTGTGAGATTCATAGTAAAGTTAATAATTGCTGCCCTGAAATGAATTTCACATTCCTAATGTATTGCTCAACTTTAAAAAATGATAATTATTTTGGATATGGGTGGAATTGCTTTCTTTCTTATGATTCTAGAAATGGCTGAACACTTTTGCTTGACATTTTATATCAATCATCTTGATATTGGGTTTGTTGTGGAACTTGTTCACCTAGTAGTTAGAACACGTGTACACTGAAGCTTTCTAGGCTTCTGCCAGCCAGGCTGGGAAGTAAGTTGAAAAGCCATTTCTTCTGCAACTGCCTTGCTACCCTTTCCCTGTCAGGCTGCAAGACTTGTAAGTGTTTTTATAGCCCCCATCACTCAGAGAATGCTTTTATTGTGCCTACTGGCAGAACCACCTCTGTGTAACCTGTGTAACTATTAAAATACTTTTCATTTCAGAGAACACAGCAAGCATGTGCATCCTATGTGTGTTTAAAGCCCACATTTACATCCTGTGAATTTTTGCTGTGTGTTTCAGAGAGGTTTCAGTCTAACTCCGGATGTATGGGTGCTTGGAGGCAGTCTTGTCTTTTTATTTGCCTGTCAAGCATTATGAATCCTTGTAGTTTTGTTAACCATACCAATGTTAATTTACTCAGGATGCAGTACCAGTATGTTGCTGAATTTTCTTGACCTCAAGCACTGAGACAGAAATGTAGCCTAAAGCACAGAAGTAGTTTTCTTGAATTTAAAATGTGACTATAAATAATGCACATTCTTTTGTGTAATTAAATAATTGATATTTCTCCCCAAATTTAGTTATAAACTACTAAAGTTAAATTTTTAAAGCTAAGATTTTTATAAAGTGCATCTAAGAACTTTATAGAGGACCACAACACAAATCTAAAGAAAGTATTTACAGTTTATATTAAACCCTTTTACTTTAGATTGATCATGTAAGGATGTTCATGTGTTCAGAGAAAATGTACAAAGCTTTTGTTTTATTTTTCCTATGTTTTTCACCTGATCTGGCTTTCTGTGACAAGTAACAAAGAATTAGCACCTTTGGTGCTGATACTAATAACTCTCAATGCAGAGTTTTCTGAGGCCTCCCTGCAGACAGCATGAAGGCTTCTTGTTTCACTTCTTAAAATTTATTAGTATTCAAGTTCAGTGAAGCCTAGATGAATAATTGCAGAAAATAAACACCCCTAGGAAGTATGAACAAGGTGAGCTATGGAAGCTGCTCTTATACTGAAATCAGATGAGATCTGCCTTTGATTGTTTCATGTTCCTCCTGCAGTTTTGCAAACGGAAATGGTACAATGACAATGACCATTTTTAGTAGCACACTAAAGAGTTAGGACACAAACTATTGTGAAGCAAGCAAGCAAAAAAAAAAAAAAAAAGAAAAAGGCTTAAAATGACCAACAAGGACACTTTAATGAACACTTCATTGCACCTCAAATGAAAACCAGATGTTCTTTGTTAACTTCAGCAGCAAGCCTTCTGTTCCGATTGAGGAAATTGTACCTTCATATTTTTTGTAAGTTTAATAGATAGTATGGCAGAGGTATGTTTCTGTACCTTTCTGAACCTTTATGGCATATTTAACATTGCTGAAATAAATAACAACCCATGGCGCTGGAATTTTATCATTTGAACTGTACAGTGCTTTATTTAAGAAAGCCCTGTAACACAATTTGCCTAGCAAATGGAAAATATTTCTGCAAAATCACTATTGAAAACCTACAAAAAAGGACTATTTCCTTACCATTTCACTGCACCAGAAGGAATACTGCAAATAAAATGATGCTGTAAATATATTTTCAGCATAATTTTGATTTAATAGATCATAAATACCATTTTTTAGCTATCCATTCTCCAAGTTCTAGTGGGACTGCCTAGGTCTGGCAAATCAACCGCTAACAGGAAACTAAAAATTCCTGGGAGAATTAATCACAAGTATTTATAGTGTATGTGTGTATCTATATCAATACATACCTAGACATTCAGAATTATATAGCATTTCATATAATCCCTGGACTTTAAAAGCATATTGGCTTGTAGAGCACCTACAGCTGCTAAGTCAGGTGTTAGGTGCTTCAGTTACCCATGTAAGTTCTACTGCAAACACAAATTCAAGAACACTTCAGTTCAAGCCTGATAATGTTAAATCTTCAGCCTTTAAGGAAAGGGTTTAATCAGAGATGTCCAGAACTGATTCTGGAAACCCATAGCATTTTATAAGTTCACCTCTTATTTCTCCAGGTCATCAGGGTGTTCTGCTGCATGTGGGTGTGGCTACCCACTACCTTAGTAGGTAGTGAGGATCCTGTCCCCGCCCAGAAATGATACAGATAATTTTCCCATACCATCTGTTTCCTTTATCATCAGGAAAAGTGAAACTAGAAGGACAGAGAGGTCATGGTGAAACTATCTGCTCAGTGTTTCACTACTTTTTGGACTGTGTTAGTAAAGTACAGGGTGGGCTGCTGTTTGTTTTAGCTGGAGGTGAGACATGGAGAAGAATAGTCAGCTTCTTGGAGCTGCCCCTCTCCTTTATGTCTGAACATAGTTTTAGGATTATGTATATTGTACTATTTCATGAATTACTAATGTAATATGAATCATTACAATCTGCCACTCAAGGCCTACTGAATGGAAATGTACTGTAGCATGCCAAGATCTACTGGGAGACAATTTAATTTATGGCCTATTGGCTAAGATTTGTTACCATTTTCTTTTGAGCTTTTAATATATGTTAAGTAAGGCTTTATCGAGACACTTGTATAATAAGTGGGGTAGGAAATCTGAAAGCCTAGCATGCAGTGGCTAATGCTAAGCAATATACTAGAGCTACATGTTCTTGCTTTGTGCATTAATTCTTCTGTAATTAAGATTTAATTATTTAGCCATATATCAGTTTTAACAGTTAATAACTTAGGATGTTAGGATTATAGGAGAATTCAGGTTGGAAGGCAATCCAGGAGGCCCCTCATTCATCCTCCTGCTCAAAGCAAGATCATCCATAAAGCCAAACCAAGTGGCTCAGGGCTTTATCTAGTCCAATCTTGCAAAACCTCCAAGTTTTTAACCTCAGGGTGAAAAAGATTTTCCTATAATACACTCTAAAACTCTTGAGTTTCAGCTTGTGCCCGTTGTCTAGAATCCCCCCACCAGGGGATCCACCAGGGGATCTTGAACAGTGTTAAGAGCCTGGTTCTTTTCTTCTTGATGACCTTCTTGCAGGTGCTGGAAGGCTGCAATTAGGTTTCACTTTACCTGCTAAACTCAGTAGATTTTTTCTGTTTTATTCCACTGGCTAAGCCACATATTCTTTTGAGAAATAAAGACTACATTTTAGCTTTTAAAAAAACTCTCAGCAGGTCTCTGTTGACACTTCTAGGTCCTCCAGATTTTTTGCCCTCTTCTTTGTTTGGTAGGACCATGCCCTTCCCTGCTGTACCAGTGTTGGTCTGACATCAGTGAGTAGTTGGGAGTGTTGTGCCCAGAGGTTCCGTTTGGGGAGGGGGGAGAACTAAAATGTTGGGAGGGATATTTATGTTGTGGACACTCAGAGCTCTGTGTTGCATGCATAAGTTTTGAGTTCCTCTTCACGTGATAGGAGTAATCTGCTGTTTATATTAATCACACAAGGTTCCTCCAAAGGTCAGGTCTCCTCTCTTCTACTGTTCCCACTTAATCTATTCAGGAGGACATACTCTCTTGGCATCCTTTTTGCTTTCTGCCCTTTTGATGAGATTTTAAACTTTAAAATGAAAGTCAGATGTACAAAGCTACTGGGAACAGGAGTTTATCTTCAGAGAACTTCTGTTTTGCTGATCTTCACCAGATTATACCATTTAACTACTACTTATATTAACTACTGTTTAATAAAACTCGTTGGACATCTGGTCCTTGATTGCTGTCTGGTTTGCTGTGCATTTCTTTAGCACAATTAATTTTCAACACAAAGTGTCTCAAAAATATTCATACTATGAAAAGTAGTTCATCTGCTTTTGTGAACATTTAAATTTTTTTTGCAAATGAATGAATCTCAGCCTTCTGCAGATGTATTTCAAAATTGTCATCAGCTGTCTTTATTACTTTGCATTCAAGAATGTTTTGTTCTTGTGTCTGGATTAAGACTGGACTTAGGGGAATAGGTGGGACATTCTCATACATGCTCAAAGGGAATTAAAGGGAGTGTCCTATATTTGTTTCAAAGAAAAATGCTAAAATAGACAAAACATAAACATTTTATGTATCAATCCCATTTTTTTTTACATTTCCCATTTGAAAAAAGAGATCCTGTGTATGCCTAGAAAAAGAAGTGAAAATCTGTCACTTTCCAGCCAGTTTCCAATACAGAACTGACCTGTCCAGCTGTATTAACAAGTTTGCATTCAGCAGTTGCAGCACACCAGAAATTACTTTGTGTAAGGTGTTGGAAAGACCAGATTCATAGATATTTTTGGAGCCTTGCTCATCTCTCACAACTTTATGCTTGGCTCCAATGTTTCTGTCCTTATAGGGCAGCTGGGCACTCGTAGCTGGGTTGTGTGAGGCTGAGGCTTTCATAAAGTCTTGATGAAATATATCCAACAGATCATTTCCAGCACAAACTGTTGGCAGGAAACCTAAAGAGTTCCTTGAGATTCTCTGATAGTTTTATGCTTGATATCTAGATTTTTTCCCCCCACAAAACATGTTATTTCTACTGTAAAGACTCAGTTTACATTGGTTAGGTGTAGAGATAGAAGGCTTTTCCTTTTGATTTCTCTCTTTATGGAAGTGAGCAGAAGCTTAGCATTTTGTTCTCATCCTTGGAAGACTTGTAGGAGGTTTAGTGCTGCCTGAGGCTGTGGGGAGGTGTGGGGAGATGGAGGGACAGAAGAGCATGAGGAAGGAAGGGAGCAGATCTCTAGGTCCTTCTGAATATCAAAAGTTGTGATCATTTGGATTTGGCGACAGCTGCTGCTTGGGAAGAGTTCATTTAGCAACATGTAACCAGTCCAAGTTCTACAGATTTTGACCAGTTTTACCAGAGGATCCCTCCCATGCTGTAAGCAGGAAAAATATTGGTGTTTTGGTTTCTTTCTATTTTAAGTAGATTTTTTCCTCCAGCATGACTGAAGTTTTGTTGTTCATTATGCTGACTAGTGTGCTTCATGGAGAACTAAGGTCATGGAAATCAGCTGGGGAAGGACTTCACAGTAGAAGGAAGGAGTCCAGAAATGGCAGTAAAACTGTGGTTTTCCATTTGGTTGTTGAGGCCTATTAAATTTATGTTTAACTGAACAAACTTACAAGATATGGATTGATACACTGAGGCAAAAACCTCTGGGGTCATTCCTGTATTTCAAGTTGTAGTAATTGAAAGTGTAAATTCATGTGCTATTGCTTGGGTTTTTTATATAAAAGCTAGGCTAAAATACTGATTCATGGGACTTGTGGAAATAATAAAATATATACTTATTTGAGAAGTCATTCTCAGGTTTAATTTATATATTTCAAATAGGTCCTGCACAGTTTATCCCAATGTCATCATAAAAGAGATTCACTTCTTCTTGAAGTGATAATACTATAGCAAAATTATGTTCACAGAAGTAGATTTCAAAAGAAATATTAGCTAAATCAAAAAAGCCCCAAATGCACAATAACTTAGGTACAGATGCAGTTTTAGAAAGGAATTTTGGTTTGCCTTTAAAAGGGCCTTATCAGATGTATTTCTTCTATTGCCTCCTAGTTCCTGTGCCTTGAGGTTCAGTAATGCAGGCATGCCACAAGCAGAGCTTCCCAAAGGCATTAACTGGTGCCAGGTTGGGCACTCCTCACTAGGAGATGCAGATGTGTGGAATCAGGTTAGAAAACAAGCTGCTGATGCAGCTCAGTTACAATATTTCTATACTGTTCTGTGGTGCTTTGACTGTTTTAGAGTACATGGAGCCACTGTTCTGCCACATGTTAAATTTTGCAAGTACTGGAGTATGGCATGAAAACTCTGACTGCCAAAGTTTGGGCTTTTAGGTGTCTGACAGGAATTTTCTTAAAGAAAGGAAGCCATGAAAACAGAAATTTTACTTCTTAGGTAGCCTCCCATCAAAATATCTCCATGTTACTTTCTTATTTGAGTATTTTTTCCCTTTTATGACTTATTGGAATTTTATCATACAGGCTGGGAAGGCAGGAGCAGATTTCTACAAGATTCAAATCTATGGTATGATCACTATTGCAACATCATGTGTAGAAGTCTGCTGAGGTTTTGGGGTAAGAAAACTAGTTCCTGGAGGCAGGGGGAGTGAACTTTGTAACTTAGTAAGAAAATAGAAGGTTCCACTCTTAAAAAAACCAAAATTCCTCTGCCCCGAAAGTCTTAAACTTTGGATACCAGTCAGAATATTTCAGCATTGAAGTTATGCTCCAATAAGACATTGTGGAAAAGCAATCTGAAAAAGGAAAAAAAATACTGCTGTATTTGTCCTGTATTTTATATAAAACAGGGGAACTCTCATTTTTATAATGCCTTGTGTGTTTTAGCTTGGTTTACTGGAGGTCTCTTTTACTGGAGATCTCTTTAGAGAAGATGGGAAGTGGATGGAGAACTTCATTAGTCCTTGAGGGACTATAATCATCAGAGGTCTTACTTCCCAGCCATTTGAATTGAATAATCTGTAAGTAGATAACTATACCTGAATAAGTTTGTTCATAGAAAAGAATATCTTAATTTCAGTACATTGTCTCTGAAACTTCTTTTATAGACACCAAGAATATCTAACTTTCATGGAAATCAGGCTTTTGAATTCTGGGCACCCTGGACAGAAAATAGCCACTTTCATTTTCTCAAGACATGTATATTTTTGTTGGTTTGTTTGTAAAGAAATAGATGGAAGAGTGTATCTTATAAATAACAACAAAGATTTTGTGATAATTTTTCTTAAGATCCTTTTGCAGATCCACACTAGAATAAAAACCATCCAGTTACTCCTTTTGTAAAAGCCAGAACATTAATCAGTCAGGCTATTAAACTGTAACAATCTAAATATAACAGTCGAGAAGGAAAGAGGCACTGCATCTCTGTAATGACTCGTGAATGATTCATCTGTGTTAGTGCAAAATTAAACACCTACTTTTTATACAAAATGAGGAACTGTTTGTGTTTTCAATGCTGAAGGAGGTGCTAAACCAAATAACAGAGCAGCAGCAAGAAAGCCAAATGGCATTGTATTTGTTCAGCTTAAGAAGGGGGTGGTCAAAAAACATGAGTAACAATACTGAAAACACCAAGACATATTTTTGTATGAGGTAACCAGTGAGTGTGGAAGTGTAAATCCCTCAGAGAACACGTGTGAGACACAATGAGGTTTCTGCATTCTTCGTGTGAGTCACTGAGAAGTGAACAAAAACCAGACACATACAGTGTATTTGGATTTTTCAAGAAAGGTTTAGATTCTCACAAGAAATAATTCAAAAAACATGTTAGTGCTAAACTTCCATGTAGATTCAAAAGTATCTGGGAGAATAAAAACCCAACAGAAATAGGAGATTGATATTCATAGTGCAAAACATTCAGCATCTAAAATAAAAGTACTTTGATTAATGTACTTATTAATCAACTAAAAGTAGGATTGCTGGAGAGATGGCAAATTTAAGACAAGATAATTTAGGTGAAGATTAGGAAAGGCTGAAGAACTCCTGTGGGACCTCATATAACTGGCAAATACGATGCAAACTATTTGGTAGGACAATGTGAGCTGCTGTAGTCATAACTCCTAGAGACATTTGAACATCATTTTGTGTAGCTCATTGCCACTTCTGCTCATGGCACAGCGCCAAACAAAAATTAAAATTGTTTCATTGATACTAGAAAATGTTTTCTTTGTGCAAGTAATTGTGTTATTGATAGAAGAAAAACCACTTTTAAGGTTCAGAAAGATTTAGAAGGGTACTAACAAAGCTAAAACAGATAATACATGCAGTAATAACAATTTTTATGTATGTTACATAATCCTTATGCTTCAGAAGGCAAAATCATGGGCAACTATATCCCTCTGTTCTTCTAAAAGGGTGATTGTTATCTCTCTGACAAAAGTATCTGGTACCATCAGACAAACTGCAAGCCTGCAGTGCTACAGTGGTCATTGTATTCAGGGTCTACCAGTAAAGATAAAAGTTTCTAAATGAGAGTGCTTGTGAGTGTACAGGTCATTGAAAAGTGAAAGTTCAGATTGCAAACTCATCCCTTTAGCTTTTGGGTCTTTCACATTTATTGTGTGCAAGGTGACACTTCTGTCTTGTCTGTAAAGATATAACCTTCAGTATTCATACTAATTCATAACTGATCACCTGCAAATGAGCTAACTACTTAGACTTGTATGGTTTTAGTATCCTACCCTAGCTAAGTGCTTCTGGAGACTTAAAGCTCAAAACTCAGCCCACTCAAAAAGCTTGTTAATGGGTCCCACGTGACACAGCTATCAATTTTTTAGTATCAGATATACATGCTGTATCCATTATAACTTTCACTTAGGGGCAGGCTTGCCCTAACTGTACAGAAGCTTGTAAGGCTTTGCTGTTATTTTTGGTCTGAAAGAAGGAAAAAAAATTAACAATTCTAGATGAGAGGGAAGCTGCATATTGCAAAAGGCAATGTTGGCTGTGTGTCTGGCAGAGAGGGCCTGATGCACTGCAAAGGCTTGCAAGATTCTCTCTCTTTTTTTAACATTTCCCAGGTTGTTTAAATGTGCATTGTAAGCAATGATAAAATGACAAGTTATCATTGATCTGTCCTTTCCTCCATCTCAGAGGGATTCATTAAATAATGCATGTACCCATGTGAATTACCCTTCTTCACTATACTATCCCCAGACCATTAGCCAAATATAGCATCAGCAGCATCTTTCAACCCCTAAGAACCCTTTGGCTTTCATTTAATTAAATTATCCCATTATGAAAACTCTTATAATGAGATTAAATTTAATTATTTATTAGACACTTATTTGCACTAGGGAACCTATCAATTATGCATGGTTGTGCTAAACATTTTTCAATCCATCACCTTTTCTTTTCATGGAAGGTGCAATTTATTAAGTGCAACTGAAGTACTGTAACAGAAGAGCTCTAGCAGAAATCTGCGTGCCATATTAGTTCAATTAATTGCAAACGTAATAGGAAAACAGAAATACGAAAATTTATCCTCTCTCCTTTTGAAATAAAGAACATTGACAGTATTGCATATTTTGCAATTATTTGGTGCATCTCATTTTTACATCCTACCTAATAAAGTTCATGGACAGTCATTTTAAATCATGATTTTAGTTGTATTTCATGTGTTAATAGTTCCTAATTGCACAAAAATTCAGGTGTAAAGCATAATTAGAATAGTTCAAAGAAATGTTTGTAGCACACTGTGACTTGTTGTTAAGTACACACAATAATTTCTTAATTGTTTATAGAAGACACTAATGTTCTCGTAATATAAATTAGACAATTATAAAGATTATATTTTACAAAACTTGTTAAGTCATAATCATAAAACATCATCAGTCACATATCTTCTTGATAAGAATTTGGCTATGAAGGCGAAAACTATAAGCTACCAATAATTGTTTCAAGCAAAATGACATTTTCTAATTAATTTTAAGAAGAAGATATAAATGTCAATACAGCTCTGAGCTGTTCTTTTATAAGACCTTGTCAATATGTAATTAATTATTCAACTAGAGTTCTGTGTGGCTCAAGGCAGCATTTCAAAGAGCTTTCTTTTATAAAGCGCAAAGTCATCGTAAGATTGCTTTTAGTTGGTTCTTCTTTTTTCCCATTTAGAAACTGTATGTGTATAAAAGCTCATGGACACCTCTGAGGTGGAATATGCAGTGCAGTGATAAAGTGAGGAGCAAGAGGCTTTTTAGTAGCAGTAGGCTTTAGCATATGCTTTTAGTACATTGCAAAATTCTGCCTTGCTTTAAAAGTGCTCGTGTTTCATGTTCAGATTTGAATGGGGGTCAAACAGAAAGATTTATTTCCTTTTTTTCCTCACTTATGCATGTAAGAGGATGTTTGCTTCATTAACTTTGAAATTCATTGGCCAAATAGACTGCATATTTTAGAGGATTTAAGTAAATGTGCCCCAAAGTTCACACAAATTATTATAGAGCATTTCAGTCCTCATCTTGAAGGAATGAGACATGATGCATCTGTTAATAAAAACAAAAGACTACTGCTTACATTTGGCAAAACAGTCATATTTTGTACTTAAGACTTTATCAATGTCACCTGTTGTTATTATTTGGTACTTTCTTCCTGAAAGTCAGGACAGTTAATTAAATCTCAGTGTACCCTAGTGGGTTTGATAGAATGGCTTTATTCCTGTGAGGGGGATTACATTCATTAGGACAACTTTCCAGATGATATTCAGAACTTAAGTTTGCTTTTTGGTATGCTGCTTTTGCCAGCTGAGAATTTAGCTCTTATTTTCCAGAATAACCACTCATGTCCCGCTTGGATAGATATGGTCGTGTGTAAGATTGGTATGTAGTTACACAGAAGTTGTTTTATCTGTTAAAATACCAAGATCTTACATGAAGCAAGTGATGGTACCATAACTAGTAATTTTTGGTTTCTGACACTTCCTCTGCAGAACCAAACTTCTGAATGAAGCTTAAAAATAGTGTCTAGAGGAAAACCTTTGCAACATTTCAGTACGATGAGATTACCGTCTGCAAATCCCTGAATAGTGAAAGGGTGAGTTACATCTGCATCTTCTCAGCCTCAAAGCAGCATTTTAATATATTTTTCAGCAAGTTGCAGCAAAAACTTCATTTTAACTTTGGCAAAGATTGCTGTATTTTGCATTCTGAAACCTTGTTGCTGCAGTTAGCTGTGGAACAGCCCATCTTTGTCTGTGTTGGGGGCTGGTAGATTGGCAGTGGTTATTCTCATTTTTCCCCACTGTATAATCAATTGGCAGCTTTGAACTCTACTTTGAAATCTGCTTCAAGGATCGTGTACACTACGCACTACAATATGTTAGCAAATAATTTTAAATGCATACTTGAGACATGAAAATGAGATTAAAATAAAAATGGACATGAAAAGGCATGCTTGAGATATGACATCTGTCAGCCACCTGCTTAAATTATAGCTTTCCAGTCAGGCCAGATGTACTGGTAGGTGTACTCAATTTTTACACCTACATTGCATGAAAATTTCAGTGTTTGCAGATTGACTGTGGTTCCAACTCTCTGTATACTCCTCTCTTCCTTTTACATGTGATGATACCTTTTTTTTTAAAGTGAAAAAAGTGAGATTTCTAAGAGCTTCAAAGGCAGAAGCATTACACAAGCCCTAAAACCAGCTTATGTTGCGGAGCAGGGTTTTCTTGGTGCATCTTCTCAATACTTTGAATACAAGTTTTGACAGTTTTACTTGAGCAAAGACATGATCTATGAGGAAAAGTAAAATTTCAGTGATGAATTCATCATTGGTATGAAAGCCTTGTAGGCAGGCTTTTCATTTACAGCTTGTTAACAACTTAGCTTTCTTCAAAATCCTTTATCTTTTGCATTTAATGTAGACCACAATTAATAGAATAATGCATAGGTATCAATATCTTTAAAATCTACTGATTTCAGCTGTGTTCAACTTTTGAGCTTTATTTTTAACACTGGTGGTGAAAACACATGACATGGTCGAGTCTAGTTGGTTATAATCTTTGGTCACTTGTCTTTATTAATAAAGCACACTTGTTAACAAGTATGGTTCTGGTATGGTTCTGGATTAATATAATTTTAAAATGTTTTAAAAAGATATATTGAGTCCAGCACTAGTATTACTTAGAGGCATGAAATTTTCACCTTTGTTACTTGTTTAGTGCTTTCCTCTTTCACAACTGTTTTAGTAGAAACAGGTTTCTGCAGAGGAGTTAAGATAGTACTAAAAATAATATTGTATGAGGGAAATTATATTAAAAAGGAAAAAACTTGTTAAAACCAGAAGGAAACAGGGAAACAGGAGTTTTCTTAAAATTGCAGGATATAGTAAATTTTTAGGACATTCTAAATGCAAAGACTTTCAGCTTTTTTATTCTTACAGCTTTTAAAATATTTTTTTGATAGGGGGGACTTTGTTTAGTTTAGGTGACAAGATTCCTGATTTGAGACTTGCTTGTTTCAGGAAAAAATCCTTTTCTACAGAATATTGATCATTTTCCCAAATCAGATAGCTCTAGCTGGAAATCATCGAGACATCAGGTCATTAAATGAGGACGAAAGACTCTTGCTTCACCTCTCCCTGATGCAAAGCTTTTCTCACACCATTTTAGGCCCTGAAGTTGCCAACAGTCTCCCCTTTTGCTTTGAAACAAGCTGACAGCCTCAGGCATTCCAGCAAGCTTCATAACAAAGCCTTTTCAAGACCTACTTGGTGGAAAATCAGGTTATTCATGAGCTCATACATGGTGTCCATTGTTGTTGGCTTGTTGTTCTTTTCTGGTGGTCTCATCCTTCCTTGCATTGCTGTGGTGCCTTTGATTTTATTTTTTGGTATCCATCAAAGTAGACTGAAAGAATGGGTGAAGAAAGATGCTCTCCATTGACAGCACTCTAACTTATCATCTGCTGCTACGTGGTGAAGCAGAGAAAGTCAATCTGACCCACATATGAGACAGGACAGTCCAGCTGTTAACAGCATCAGGTCTGAGACTGAAAAAAAAATTCAAACAATCTATAATATAAATAAGAAGTGACTTCTTGATTGCAGCCATAGCTGGTCCCTGAAAGGAAAGCAATGCACAATGAAATCAGGGAAGGGTTTTTTTTGTCTGTACTGTTGTTTTCCTTCCTTCCGCAGCTCGATAGGATGAACCCGATTTCTGGAGGTACAGTTTTGCTTTGGTAGGTAGGGACTGAAAGGCTTTCGTGTGACAACTGACAGATCTTACCCTCTGGGGAACTGTCTTTCTATGTAAAATGAAGTTGCCCTGTCAGCAAAATTAAAAACTTCATTAAAATAGCTGAACAGAACTGTGAATGGAGATCAGGCAGTTTCTTGTTATAACTTGGTTTCCTAAAGCAAAAAGGCTTTTGCAACCACATTCTTTGTATGTCTCGGTCTAGCTGCATGTCTCCTAATAATAACTTTTCAATTTCTTGGGAAATCTGAATCCAGTCTGATGGAAAGCTAGCCAGCCTCACGTGTGTCACACTCCTGTAAGTTTTAGGAAAACACAAAGATGGGATGTGGAGAATGTGTGGAGGTGTCCTTGACTGATGAGAGGCTAAAGGCAAATGTATCTTTGGGTGGACATCTGTGAAACTCTGGGACAGGGCTGATGTGTACTATACTGATGGTATGGTTGGAGGCACACCGGTCTCCAGTGCAGGCAAGCTGCTTTTTGATCCTAAAGGTGCTGTTGATGACACAACTCCTTGTCCCTCTCCCCAGACTGGGGTGTTGGTAAGAGGTACCTGGTTGGTCTGTGTCAACCCCAAGCCATTGCACCCTCACGACTTCCAAGCCCAGAGAATTCGCTTTTAAGCAACTTTCATCCCAAAAGCCAGACTCTTTCCTCTCCAGAACAACACCAATCTCATCAGCAAACCTCTCCTTCTTCCCTGCCACTTGATTCTCTTCTCTTAAGCCACCCCATGATCTTCTCTTCAAGTTTCCCAAGACAGGACAGACCCATTGCAGCTGCTCCACCTGGTCCAAAGTGCTGCTTTGAGCCAGCTGTGCTCCCGCTGGCTGCCCACGTCCATTGCCTCTGCCTCCATGGGCACTGGATCTCTTGAAGTTATCTGTGTGGGGAAAAACTCCTCCCTTCCCCCACTCCTGGTTTTCAGGAGATGTAAAAAAAGGACTGGTTAGAAGCAGCAACTGTGAAAATTGAAGCCTGTGAGCTATAAAACAGAGGGAATCTCTGGCAAGGCCCTGTGAGTAACTCTAAGCCTGTAATTCTCTCTACTCACAGCCTTGCTCTAAAATACCCTGGCTGACCTTCCTGACACATTGTGGGGAAAGTTCAAATATAGTCAAATGCAAAAATCTTTCATTTTTACTTGCTGTCATTAGCTTCTGGGACAGGAATGTCAATGCATAGTTTCTCAGACTGCTTGATGGGTTACAGGTTGATTATCTCTTACTCTAGTTTTAGTGGTTCTTTTGATCCTATTTTTTTTGTAATTGCACTTCTAATTATTTTAGAAGCTCCCAGGATACTGATACTCTATGCATCTAAAAGGCATTTCAACAAAAATATTAATGGAAATATCCTTTGAGATGAGGATTAGGAGCAGCACGAGGAATAGAGGAGCTCTCATTAGGCTGGAGACCTTTTCTTGAGTATAAAATGCTAATGGACCATGCTGTAGTATCTGTATGAAAAGACTCTGTGTCCCTTCTGTATTTGTAGATTGCAGAGTGGGAGATGCAGACAGTGCAGACCCGGAATTAGACACTTATTTTAGATGGCGGAAAGCAGGAGGGAAACTTTCAAATTAGAGTCTGAGAACATAACCATGTGACTGATTCAAATTAATAGGAACTGCATAGTATAGTCTCTATGCACCACTCTGAAAATTTCCCTGGGTGTTTTTATGCAATCAAAATAATATGCAGGTGGTGAAGCAAAAGCCAGTGTAAATACAAAGTGATCACATAATTTTACATGTTTTTAATTATTGACATAAACTCCACTTTTCTCCAGAAATAAAAAATACATATGAATGAAGTACCTAAACACAAAAAAAGAAACTGTTTCAGCAATTATTTAGAAAGGAAATGTTTTTTAATTTACTTTCTAATGAAGTCAGTAAACTTGCTTGCACATTTAGAAAATATATTTAAAATCTTTACTCCCATGTATGTATAAAAACCCCCAAAATACAGATTATTGCATCACTCTTGAGGAGATGTTTATATCAATCAGATCACCAGGTATCAAACAACCTTCTGATAATGTATCCAGAGTCTTAATTTGATCTCAATATTGGGTTAAACAAATTCTTTGTATTCTGAAGACTGTAGCTGCACTGCAGGATGGTATGAGAAAGGTGTAGGAGGTAAAAGGAAAGGCTTCTGCCTTTGCTTCAGAACCCATCTATCCACGGTGTCCTGTGTCCAGTTACTGCTGGCTTAGTAAAGGATACATGCTGCTTATCATTAATTAAGTCATGAATGGCGTTAATTTTATTATCCACTGGGCTTTCATTCAACATCATAAATCCAAACCAAAGCTCGTGGTTTCTGATGGTCAGTTCAGCTCAGGGAAAGAATGAAAGATGAAATGGTTATGTCTGAAAACAAATATCATATGGTGTCTGCATGCCCTCCAAAACTCAAGAGCTGCAGAACTAATTTCAGCTGTTAGTATGTTGCTGTACCACCTTGGCTTTCCCAGGACAGATGCAGCAGGACAAAAAATGACAATGCCTGTAAAATGAGAATAACTCTGAATCAATATAGCCCTTAAAAGACCTGGCATGAAAAGTAGGTATTCTGCAGCTTTCCCTGGGTACCAAGTAGTTCTCACATTTTGAGGTCTTGTCAAACCAAGCAGCGATCTTCCGCCAAATAATTCCATCACCAATTAGTCTGTCATGGGCTTTGTCAGTTCATCTTAACTTCTCTGCCCAATAGGCTGAATGCTGGATGCAAAAGATCCGAGAAAAGAAGTGTTTTGCTTTCTCTCTGTATTACACAGCTTTAACCCAAAGATCCTCAACTGCTGAAGTTGTGAAGCAACAAAATTCCTTCCCAAGACCCCAAACTCAAAAAAGAAACATTCACTTCTCTGGCAGGACCAAGTCTCACACCTTTCCTAGCAGATGCAGTGTAGGAATGTTTAGAAGGGTAAGGAGAAATATAGAACAAATTAATCAGTATCAGAGAGAGTGATCCCCTACATGTCACAAACAAAATACAAACACCTTCTTGATCCTGTAGAATAGCTAAGAAGATAAATTCCCCTGGCAAATACATGTGGGTATTCCCGCAGAGAAGGAGAGTTTAACTGGTTCGTGTAAAGAAAGGCAAACTGTGTAAATTGGGTGATGAAACAGTAAATTGTGAGAGCTGGAAAATAGTGCAAGGTGAATGTGGGCATCCTCAGCTGCTGCTGGCAGCTCATGAACAGCTGGAGAGCAAAACCTTGATCCAGCCAGCTCGTGGTGCCACAGGAGGGTCCTCACTGCCAGTATAAGTCAGAATATCAGTGATTCCTACTTCAAGGGTTCAGATCAAGAGAGATGAGAGAGTGAACACAGAAATTATCTAATAAGTACATCCTTTTTCTTATCTTCAGAGTCAAGAGGAGACAGTAAGCATCTGACATGCCATAGGGCAGTCACCCCTGTGTGGGAGAGCAAACTCCTAGGAAGGCATTTGTAACGAAGTTAGGGGCGAGACACCGGCGTGTTGGACAACGCGTTGACTTCTGTGATAAATGTTTCCTGAAAAGTAATTTCCGGAGCTCGCAAGGAATTATGTAAATGGAGAAATAATCAGATAAGGTGATCAAGAGTGAAGAAATGAAGCAGTCTTTCAGGGTTCAGTTATGAAAAGATGATTGGAATGCATTTAGCAGTATTCAGCTAATGAAGTTAGAGTTGTAACTGCAGGCAGGTGAGGAAACCAAACAAATTTTAAATGATAAATCAGTATTTATGTTTTTTAGACTTGGAGGAAGTCAGGACTTCAATTTATTTTTTCTTTTTTTGATTCCTATTTTGTGAATCCATTTACACATTTCAGAAGTACATTCTTTGGGATTTTCAAATCATGGAGCTAATCTAAAATCAATACAAATGATGAAAATTTACTGGATTTACTTCTTTCAATAGAACCAACCCTACAGAGATGTTAATTTGGATAGCATGGCATTTGATGTTAGGCAGGGAAGGATGCTGTGGCTTGTTAGTTCTTCTGGGATGGAAGGAAAGAAACACATTGTCATGTGCTAAAGGAGATATTAAATGTCACTCCCCATAGCACATGACACCTGTGTGGAAATCTTATGAAGTCTGGATATCACTATTTTATTGCATATTAGGTTATCACATTTTCACTGATGTCTGCCCATGTACTTTCATGTTTATTGACTGTTAGATGACATCACTGCTTTCTGATTGCAAATACTGATGCCTTAGATTTTAGCTTTTATATTTTTCAGATCTTCTACTGCTTTAGTGTGTAGTTCTGAGCTTCATGTTAAGGGATGGTAAGCTCTCTTGATAGAGTAGCTAGACAAAGCAATTCCTTCCTTAGCTTGGGACCAAGGAAAACCACCCAGACTTCAGGCCCAAGAACATAAAGAATGGTGGACTGAAGAGAGAAAAACAAGAAAGATGGGACTTCATAACCTAAAACTATAATTGGACAATTAACTCCAATATGCTAATGGACTAGAACTTATAAAAGTGAGAGACCCCGTGCCCAGTCATCCATTTTGTGACCATTTTGGGTTCATCTTGGGTGTAGCCCTGTCTGGGCTCTTATACTGCCCAGGGTGTATCCATTGAGGCCTTTTAATAAAGTCCTGCTTTATTCTTTAACTCTGTCTAGGTCAGCCTTCACGAGGCATCAATACTTTGCATTACTACCAGTTCTCAGCTATTTGAGGGAAGATTTATTAATGTTATCCATTAATGTTATCCGTGGATCTTTCTAGCAAGAGAAAAGCTACACATGCTTAAACAGCACTAAAGTTGGAAATTTGGCAGGTATCCTTAGGCTGTGTAGTGCAGTTTTATTAAACGAGAGGAACTTATGGCTTGCAAACTTACAAGCAAGCCCAGGTGAGTGTAAAGATTTGGCAAATCAGTGTCTCAAACCAATCTCTTAAATCTCTATGATTTATTGGGTTTTTATTCATAGTCATGAATTTCTAAACCAAATGTAAACAGAAGTCTTCAAACCTCTTATTCATGCTCACTAAAGTCCACTTCTCTTACTAAATTAATAGGAAACATTTTTATTGCATTTTATTAACTTACAGCTATTTTCTCACTGCCATTCATTCCAAGTAATTTTATTTTACCCATTCAAATGTTGAGGAGCTGGTGTCTTGGTGAACTTCAGTGCATCCAAACATGATGAGATAACTAGACCTGTTTCCAGCAGCCTGTGAGGATAGACTCCAGCCAGCAGTACATAGCCCTCTCGAGGTCAGGACAGCTGTTAGGTACCACAGTCCACCTTTGGGCTGGACTGCAGGGCAGTGGCCTGGGCTGAAGCAGACCCCAACACTGTTTGACAGTAACCTTGTAATGTAGGATCTGCTCAAATGCATTTCATCCTCTACATTCATCAGATGGGTAAAAAATATTTTAGGCAACCCCATAATACATTGATGTAAAAAAATACTTGACTGAAAAGTTGCTGCTTTAGTATGCATGCTGCATAACTACATACTATTATTTACTTACTTACCAGACAAATAAGAGGCAAATCCTGTAATTCATCAGCTGGTACAGAAAGATTTGTACAAGCCTCTTGCTGTGCTTGGTGTACCACATTTGCCTGAGGCCAATTACTGTGATGCTGATTCTGTTTTAATTCAAGCTTTAGAGATGCATACACAATATTTTATGGAATTCTGGAGGTGAAGATATTAAAGAGTGTTTTCTTGTTAAAAAACCCAAAAAACCAACAACAACAACAAAAAAGCCCAGCTGAAAATGACAAGTATTTTACAAGAAAGGAGATTGGAGAAGAGAAATGCACTCTGGGGCTATAATTGCTGCTTTGTGGCAGCTTTTTTTGCGTTTCACAGAGAAATAAGAGCCAGCTGAGGAGCAGCCACTCTCCATCCCTTGGATTTCCCGTTTTCAACTGTTCCTGAGACCACCACACAGTTCCTGAGACTATTTCTGAATTCAAAACCATTCTAGGTACAGATTAAGGTTCAGGAGGGGGAGCCTTCATTCTGGATGCTTGGAGGGTGGGTGAGCACTTCATCAGTGGCTGCAGGGGCTGGGGATGCTTTGGTGTATGGCCAAAGCCCATTGTGGGGAGCAGCAGGTGTCCTCAGCCAGGGCAATGAAGCCCTTGTGCCCCAGGCACCATAAGGCGTCACATGCAGCATTCAGTCTCCAGAAGTTTAATTTTGGTTTTTTTTCATTAACCAGTCCTCTGCGGTGGAGTACATTGGTGGAATACATTTCGAACTAATGCATTTTCAGGCTACTAAAGCTACTAAATTTTCCAAGGTGTCTCTAATTTAGGCTTTTATGCTTTCCAGAAAACCTGTTAAAAATCAGCCTGGTCACAAAAAATTGCCCTGCTTGTGATTAGAGTGGCACTAGATTCACCAAAGACAAATAAGCATTTTTGAGTTTCACTCAACACATTCCTTATACTGATAGCAGACAGATTGCAATTTTTTAAAAATCAAATTATACAAGTTAAAACCAGGTTACTCAACTTTGTTTCAAGTTCTTCATGCAGTTGTCTGCTGTTGTGTGTAGCTCTGTGTCCTGTTCCCCTTATGACACTGCATTCTTCTGGTGCCACTGCAAGAAAAGCATTCTGCCTCTGCCCAGTGTGCAGCACTCGTGCTGTGTCTCTCAGCTCATGAACTGGCATCCAGTGCAAGATGCATTTTCATTTGCCTGGGCCTCGTTTAGCAACACTGTTTAATGGAAGTGGTTGTGTATGGAGATTCCTGTGTTGTGCAAGGCAGGGCATCCCTAAAGATGCATTTTCAGAACTTCCTCAGGTGAACAGCTTGGGTGGATGTGAATGCTTCGCTCTTTTGGGAATGCAGATGTGGTACAAGACAGAGGGGCAAGGTATAAGATTTGTTTTTTTAGATACTGGAATCACAATTTTGCTTGTTCTTAATTTTTGTGAAACTCACTTGAAATTCTTGTTTTAACCTATTTCCCTCTAAATTATGACAGGTTTGCAGGGACAAAATTTCTGACTGCTGTCTGTGATTTTTTTTCCCCTTGGGCCCAGGTTTGAAAGGGATCTGTCATCCTGTGTTTGTGGGCTCAGTGTAAGTGTAATTATGAATAATTTATTTATTGATTAAATATTTCTTCAGAAAGGTAGATTTTAGAGCAGGATATATATGTAGAAAATCTGTACAATGTCCTTAATTTAAAAAAAGAAATCCATATTAGTAGCCTGGAAGTATCTAAGCAGTAAAAAGAGTTTAAGCTTTGTTTACATTTTGGCTGCAAGAGGTGCCTCTCTTTAAGTATTTAGATAAACAAACCAAAGCTGCTGTTTTCATTAGCATGTAACACAGAGCCCAGTTTCCTTACCTGAGAGAACATTAAACTAAAATTCAGTGGCAGAAAGCAATTTTATCTCTTGCAAATATGAGTCCTGATAAACCTTACACTATGGAAAAAAAAACCCAACAAACCAACCTTCAAATTTCGTACCTATTGACATTGCTTAATAAAAACATCTCGAGTGCTGGTGCTTCTGGATGTGTTTCCAATAGCAATGTGATTGCAAGGCTCCGTGGATAAAGTTACCAATCCTTTGAATTCTGACCTTCAGTCTAAAACAGCTTTAGAGGTTACTCTTTTTCCTTTTTGTGAGATTGCAGAGAAAAAGTTAATGCTGCTGGAAGGAAGCGGGGGAGGGAGCTGGGCTTGGAGATGGGAACTGGGTCTTTGAAGCCATCTGAGAAGTTTTCCTCTGGCCTTGATTTGTAACAACAAATATTGGCAGTCTGAGTCAGTAATTATACGAAGTTACAAAATAGAGCCGAATGCTGTATTTTAAAACGTCTGTGAATACAATTACTATTGAGACCCAATTGATTCTAAGGAAAATTACACTCTTGGGTTTGACAAGGTCTGGGCTTTTGGGGCAGCTGTAGCCTCCTAAACCTGACAGTAGCTTAAGTCCATCATCTGTGTCCACAGGGAAAGGACACCTCAAAATTGGGTCCCCTGCAATGACTAGAAGTGTCTCTCTCTCTCCCCTGAGCATGAGGGTTTGGATGACCACTTTTGACTAAATCTTTAATTTTAGATGAATGCACATAAGTGAGAATCTAGCTCCTGCTGAACAAAGGATGGTCATGGTATAATTACTGTAAGGTTTAGAAGAATATATTGTGTTAAATTACCTAAAAATGGTTTCTGGGAAAAACACTGTTGAAAGTATAAAATAAAGCACAGGACTATTTTAGCTTAGACTTCCACTTTGTCCTTTTCATTACAAGGCCCAAAATGGGGAATATTTATGCATGTCACTTTAAGAAGATATCACCAAAAAAAAATTTGTGTGACTGAATGTTTCAAAGTTAAGGATGTACATATTTACTGTATTCAATGAATCAGTTTATAAGTCACTTATATTAGTAATAAATGCAGGTTTGTCTTAATAATTTGTCAAAGTGAGCCTTAATAATTTGTTCTTTCAATTTTCTTTCTAATTCTAAATGCTTTAATAAATAATTATTTTCTCTATATAATATTTTTAGGGTTTTTTGTGTGACCCTATATATCACTAGCTGAAAAATTATGTAATAATTGACACAAATTACTGAAATACAGTAATGATCCACTGCTCCATCTACTGTTGAAGAGTGACATGAATAACAATCCAGAAAAAAAAAATTAAATGCATTTAGGAAATAATAACAAAATGGAAATTACAACAAATAAACCTATTGTTTCTGTGGTTAGTGAACAAACATATTTTTCTTGCAGAGTAAAGTATTCGAAGTATGACTTTAATTCAAAATTGAAAAACAAAGAGGAACTTTCCATCTTCTTTTTCACCTTATAGGAGGTGCTGATAAAACTGGTTTTGTTCACATTAGTGGGAAAAAGTTGGAAAAAAGACAATCTAGTATTAATGAACTGACTCATGTCATACAGTGTGCCGTATTTATATCACTGGCAAAAATGTAAGTCAGTGCTGTGAAAAAAAATTTGCAATGGTTTGTAAGTTCCACCTTTATTCTAGTAGCACTAAATGAAAGATGAGGAAGGCCTAAACAGTCGTGGGAGGATGAACTATGGAAAAATGGCATGTGTGTGAAATGATGTGTTTTATAGTCCTTACAGAACAACAGGACTTGATTATTTTGTCAGCTCACTGGTAATCTCTCATTTGCAGTGTGCTCTTCCTGCAACCCAGTCTTCCGAGGAACTACTGATTATAGCTTTTATCACCCCTTAGAATGCTAGCAAGCTGCTTCTCATCATCAGTGGTGCATTTGATTTGACTGGTTCATTTTTATAAGCAAATTATTATTCACATATCACAGTGAAGGATGATTATTTTCAAACTTCAGGCAGTTATGTTTCCATGCTGAGCTGGAATAAAAACCTGAACGTCAATTAGAAAAATTAGCTCTTTTTTAAGGAAGCTCACGGATTGCAATTTATTCCTTTCATTTCACCTCCTATGTTGAAAACTGATAATTCTTCAAATAAATTTCTTCAGATACATCTTTGTTGTCTTCACGTGACTTCATTTATAAATAGTTACACATTTATGTATCTTTTGAGCAGAGGTTTTTGTGCAACAAATAAAAGTAACACTCCACTGATTCTTAGGTACTGCAGACAGTATTAAAAGTCCCCCTGTAAAACTCTTGAACTTTATTGGAAAATGGAAGGTAATTTTCTATAGTTCAATTTAATAGCTAAGACATTGCTAAAATGAAGACTGTTGTAGTTGGAAAAGCTATATTACTCTTAAACCTGGAGTAGATCTCAGACCTCTGCCCTCAGGATGTCATAGACCTGGTGTCTCGGTCCTTAGGGAAAAGCCATCACTTTTGGGTAGAACATCTACTTTTTGTGTGCCAATCATTCCCTTCATGAGATTTCTAGAAGAGACAAATTATGTAGGGTGTTAAAAAATACCTGAAGGGAAATGATAGTATTAGATACATTTAAATTTTAATTTAATCTGGGATACTTTTCCTTCACTCTGCCAAACTACTTTTTTATTTTGTGTTTAGAGTACTGAGTATATATATAATTTACACTACTGGTGCTTGTAAATAAATAAATAAATATATATATATATACACTGTTTTTTCCTCCCTTTAACATAATGCTTTTAAGATGCAAGAGATCTACTGAAAAAACCAAGCATACTTTCACTTTGGAGAGTGAAAAATTGAGATACACTAAGGTATTGGCTTTCGAACTAGACTTTGAATGCTTCTGCTGTGGGAAGTCTCTGCATTTGTTTATTTCATAGCTGTCAACTATTTTAGAATCATATGTAAGTCATGCTTTCATTTAAAAAGCTAAAGCAGCATCTACTTAAAATTAACAAAGATTACTATTTCCTATTTTAAATTATACTAAATGGTTCTGTAATTTGTACTGAAGTGATGGACTGAAAACAACTACAATTGCATGCAAACTAGCAAAACCAGCAAACTGGGGCAAGCAGCTCATACGTGTTTTGGCTAAGGACAATGGTTAGCAGCACGTACCTTTTCTTATAACACATTACACACAGACCTTAGTTCAATATTAATTTTATCCAATATATCTTGAAAGAATATCATTAAATTGTTCTTCTTAGGTACAGTGATAGTTTTTGGACAGAACACTTTAAATGGTTGATTTCTGTCACACTTTCAGGGTTTGTATTTACCAAGGTCTTTCTGCTTTTGCTCACATGAGTAGCATGAGACAATATGGGCTCCTGTCAAATGCTGCAAACTTCTGTTCCAGCCAGGGATGTCTCTAGGCAACAGCTGCTATGTGTAAGATAAAACTTGTATGGAGGCATGGGAGGGATATTGCTGCTTCAGAGGGTTCTGACGTTGCACTGCAGTTGTTATGGGAAGAGCCAGGTGGTGGCTCTCAGGAGCAATGGGATACATCTTTTGCTTTAGTGAAGTGTGGTCTTCCTAGGCCTATTTCTGATATTAAATATTTCAGTAGTATTTCCTACTTGGAGACAAACATATGAACATCCCACTGTTCCGTATCCATCTTACATCTAATTTTTCTTAATTACCAGAACATCTGTAATCGTGGCACCCAAGCGCCCAGTAAACGTCGTGTTCCAGATGGACCCATTTTACTTGTGCTAAAACAAGTGTGTGACACTGCATATGAAGTTAAAACCATATTGCATGAGTAATGGTTGTAATAATATACCCTGCAGCTTGTTGTGCATTTGATGTTATGTAATAGGCCTGGTCCTTTACTTCTTAGAACTCTTGAGATGCCAGCTGCATTAATGGGAATGCAGAATCAGGACAAATTTAGGCATGATGTAAAGATATGCAAATCCCACTGAAATCTCTGTTCCAAACCCAGTGTTAGTGCAATTGTGGTTTGAAAATGATGTTGGGTGCTAGCGGCCAGCAACCCACCCTGCACTGATTTGGTATGCAGTTACTGGGGAGAACAAACCCCAAAAGATAAGTAAGCAAACCTCTCTCAAGTGAGTTTCAAATGGGTGCAGTACTCAGCTGTCATAATTAGATTACCTATTGAAATAAAAAGAACTGCAGTCACTTAAATCTAATGAGGATCTGGTCCACAGTATCAGCTGTAGGATAAGTTCATAGGTTAGACCCTATCACGGGGTAATGACACTCCATGATCTGAAGTCCAATCTTCAGACATCAGATAAAGAAATTTAAGGCACTGCTTAATGGCTGTATAAACACAGAGGACCCTACTTTATCTCATATCCCCCATCTAGATCATTTATATGGCTTCAGTTCCCATACTGCCTACATGCCATACTACAGAAGAGATTAAAAATTCAAAGCTGATTCTTCTCTTGCAATGCATCGTCAACACCCTTTTTCTGATCATCTTAGCCTCTGTGTAATTTATCCTATGTTTATCCTCACATCATCAAGCTCTGTACGTGTGTGTGGGGATCCATCTTACTTTAATTAAATACAGAGACTGGCCACACTCCTGAAGTTATTACTTAGATGTAACTCCCAGTAGGGACTATAAACTAAACAACAATAAGCCTGTTTCAGTCGCCTTTATATTTAAAATATTAACATTTATTAATATATTTTTGCTATTTGGTTTGGGATTTTTTTTTCAATAATGGAATGAAATAGATTTATGCTAAAATTTGCATGCATCATTGAAGCCACAGTCTTAGTTTTAAATAATTTTTTATTTCCATAGCATCATTTAAGTATCACTATTTTTGAGAAAGGGTTTTGAGTTACATTTTCCAGTGTTAGATTGTACTTCACAACAACAATATGATATTTTTTGAGTTCTTCTAGGAAAAAAATTAACTTCTGCTTTGTTAAAGTGTGTGCCTGATATTATTCTTTTAATAGATGTAGTTCCTACAGTCAGTGAAGCAAGATGTGTCTTTAAATCAGATTGGGTAGGGCTTTTAGAAAGTGATCTTATTAACACTGGTAAAGAATTCAGTGTAAGCATTTTCCAGAAGATCGTGGCTGTTCCAAAAGAGCACATAGTTCAGACTGATTGCATAGCCTTGTGTTTCAGGGTTTCAGTGGCTTTTACCTGACAAAAACTGCGTGACTCCATAAGAAGTAATTTGCATTTCTTTCACAGTTTAAAATAGAACACAAGAAATAGTTTTCTTGGCGTGAGATGCGGTTTGTGACTCTGAAGAAGTGATGGGATTGTGTTTGTGCTGGCTGCGCAGACGGGCCCAATCGAAAGCTGCTTATTTTGACCTGGGTTCCCATATATGGTGTGTGACTGTCCCGAGATCCCTTTTCTCTGCTAAACAAAATGAAATCCTAGGTGCGTTTTCAGCTCGAGGTTGACTTGTAGCTTTGCAAACCGATCTGCTTTCCTGAAGTATTCCCAATGTACTTGCTACAAAATAATGTCTCACTTACTGGGATGTAGTGGCCAGAAGATATTTCTTCTCTAGAAGTATTGCTTTCATTCACAGATTAGTTAATTGAAGGTAAGGATATATTAGCAGTGAATAACCACAGGTTTTTGTAAAGAGAAAAAGTTCTGCTTCAATCTGTTTATACAGTATAAAATTGGGGGTTTGTTGATTTTTGGTTTTGTTTTGGTTTTTTAAAATTCAGTACTTTAGACCTAGAGTGGTATTAAGACTTCTTTTTTGGTACTGCAAATCGTTACGCTGTTTTCCTCATCATATTTGGATTATGCGCACTGAAAAACAGTGCAGAAAAATTAGTGTTACATGAAGTGAAAGATACTGTCTGCATACTTGAAATGCTCTGGAGAATGCTGGTCAAATTTAGTTACTATGTATGTTATAATGTTTTTTAACGTAATGCAGGTATTTTTGAAAGAGTTAGGTTTTTTTTTAAATTATGAGCAACTAAAACTTCTGTAATAGAAAAGCATCATAAACCCATTTCAGTTTAATGGCTTACTAATTAAATTACTTAATTACCTATTGATTGGTAAAAGCTAAGGTTACTTAATGCACAAATTTAACTCTATGCAACCATCTCTCCCTTCTTTGGAAACATTTATACCGTCTGTGGAAATGGCCTTTATACAGTTTCAAATTTTAAAACTTTAGTAAGCGATTAGTAATAATTAAAATATGAATTTGACTATATTTACAATTGGTTTTAGGCATACAGATATTTAATGGTTTAAGTGGTTTAAACCATTTTAAAAGTTCCAGATATTTTATTTAATAAATACCCTTAAATTGGAGAAGGCTAGCTTAAATAGTTTTAGCAGACCCTTTCTTTACAAGGTTGCAAGAATCTCAGATATTTGAGAACAAATCTGTTACATATCCAATCAAAACGGCATGTCCGGACGTGCATGCTGGTTGTATGCTTAAGAGCCTCTATGAGTATCCCTACTGAGCTTCTCTCATTGATATAATGTTGGTGTAATTCCAGTTATTCTATTAGGACGGCTTTAGTTTAAACCCAGTTTACAAGAGGGGACGCATCTACGGACAATTCAACTTTCTAAATGAGGAGGGAGCCGAGGGATTTTCAGTTTTTTCTGGGGTGAGGCTGAGGAAGGTGCAAGGAAAGGGGGCCCTGTCGGATGGGCAGGGGGCGGAGGGGGCGGCCGGAGGCCAGGGGCGCGCAGTTTCCGCGGCGGAGCGCGGCAGCCCCGGCGGGAAGGCTGGCTTCAGATCGCGCCAGCCTCATTGCAGTTGTAGCTTTTAAACCAATAAGGTTGGGACAAGAGAATAGCTGCGGTTTGCATTNCCGGCCCCGGGGCGCTCCTGCCCCGCCGCGCCATGGCAGGCGCGGCCGCCGCGCTCTGACCCGCGGAGCTGCGCGCCGGCACCGTGAGTACGGGGGCACTGACAGCGGCCGCGGGGCAGCGGGACGGACGAAGCGGGAGGACAGCACCGGGGAAAGGGGCCCGCTGCAGCAGCCCGGCTGCCGAGGAGCGCGGGGTCCCGCGGCGGCGGGGCCGGGCGGCGCGGAGGGGCAGCGGCGCTTTCCGCGCGTTCTGCCGCTCCGGAGGAGAGCGGCGCTCAATTATAAATCACTGGGTGCAGTAGTTAATTTTGGCCGTAGTTCAGGCTGGGGTTTCTAGGCTTCCCACAAAACAGATGTTAGGAGCTTCTGTTTATTGTGATCAGCCGGGTTTGGGGATTCTCCTGTTTGATTTCCTCGAGTGCTAATGGTTCGGCAGATAGGAGTAACGTGATGGGGAGATGTTAAATGGGGGTGGAAATAGGCACGTACGGTACGAAACCAGCAGACCTTGTTGAAAGAGACAGGAGAGCGTGAGAAAAATAAAAAAAACTGAGAAGAAGTATGCCTGACAGAGATTTTGACAGTGCTTTCTGAAGCAGGAAATCCTTTTGCTTAATATGTTTAAATTTTCCAAACACCAAGGAAAACGTGCAGATCCCCACAGGAGAACTTTTCAAGATGACAGAATAAACATCTACACTACTGAAATACTTGACGTTTATTGACATTCTAGGTGGCTTTTTTAGAACCGTGATCTTAGAACAAGGAAGTTAAAGACCTTCTGAAGACTCATTAAATTTATATCTTGCTTTTGAGCAATCAAGACCCACCAAACATTCTCTTGGTGTTTCAAACACCAAGAGCAAGGACTGTCCTTTACAGTGCAAGATTAGTTTTGGAAAAGTAGAGGTGTTAGTGCACTTAAAAATGTTTCTTTGAAGGTGGTTGGGTTTTGGTGTGTTTTTTCCTTTCTTCTGTAAGCAAACATTCAAAACCGAGGTAAGCGGAAGAGATAAAAGCTTTCCGGGAAAAAAAATGACAGTGTGTTTCGTGTAGTTTGTTTAAATTTAAAAATGAGCACCGGGGGAAATTTGGAATAAGAAGTGGAAACGCGGTGTAGTGTATCATTGGAAGTCTTTAACATTAGATACCATGTATAAAGATAATTTTATTTTCCAACCCATACTGAGATGGTCCGCAAAGCATCTGCAAGAACGCAGCCTACCGTTTTGATACTATAAATTAATAGTATATATATGGATATGCACCGGTAGAAGTACATATACATGTGTGTATAGACATTACAGAATTTTAGGTATATATGCACACAGCACTTTCATGTTGCTCACAAACCTATGACATGCAGTTTTTAGCCAAGCACCTCGCTGCTGTCAGAGTTTTCCCAAGGCCTGGAAGGGTCTGGAAGTGAGCAGCCATCCCCTCTCAGCGGTTCTGCGCAGTGACAGACGGCTCGAGTCATGCTTCACCTTAGGAGAAAATAAGAATGAGTAATCATTTTGTTTGAATTGCAATCAGTATGAAATATTTCTTAGAAGCCAAAAAAAATCTTGGAAAAGCAGAAAGACATTCTTAAATGGCTGGTCATAATAGAAGCATTGTCACGTTGTAGCACTTCTTTCTTAAAGGGAAGAAAATGTTGGGATTTCAAAATGTTTCATTCATGAGTGTATGAAATGAGCACGCAGGATAGCACTTTAGAAGAATTTAAACTGGTAATTAAAAATTAAATAACTGCAATTACCTGCTTTTGTTTAAATAAGTGCAATTTGTCTTTGATGTGAATATACCTAGTGAAAAAGCCCAACCTCTTCCCTTGGTGCCCAGCAATATATGATTATTGGAAGAGTGAAAGTATTCCCAAGTTTCCTGGGTTGCCAGCAAGGTGCCTTTCTGCAGCCAATTTGCATTTTAGTTTTGTAATGTTTTGGCTGTTGAAGCCATTGTGTCGGTAGGTACCGACTGCCTTGTTCTTTTAGGGAGGTAAAGAGTGCTGTTGGGAAAAAAGTCCCTTTCCCTCCCTCCCTCCACCCCTTCCTAAAAATGACAGATTTTTTTTTTTTCCCTGAGAAGGAACACCCTCGTTTGAAAACTGCCATTGTCTTTGAAATTTGCTTCTTTAAAGTAGAACTGTATATTAAGAGAAAATGTGTATGCTGGCTATAGCTTTCTGGGTTAAATTCTTATTTTCACTTTGAAAATTTCTTTTCAGCTGGAAAAATGTTTTAAATTATAGCCATTAAAAAAATTGCTCCTAGCAAGCAAAAATACTGTGGAAAACGTGTAATTTAGACAAGTACCTACATTTTATTTGCTCTGTGCTGCTGAAATTTAGAATCTCTTCCCATTTACAGTTTACTTTTCACAGAACATTATTAACTTTTTGGCTTCATACATGATCTTCTGTCAGATGATTTTGATTTGTAATTTAGCAAAGTATAATAAACAGTGCAAAAGTCATGAATTTTCCTCTGCATCCTGAGCTCTGTGGTAGGGAAAATGTGATAAAATGTGTANAGGGGGAAAAAAAAAAAAAAAAAAAAAAAAAAAAAAAAAAAAAAGGCGAAGGGGAGTGAGAAGGAAAGCGGGCGCGGGAGCGGCGGCGTGCCCCCAGGCACTGCCTGGGCAGACGCACACGGCTGAGCAAACAGACGGCGGGGCTGCAGGCAGCCTCCCTCGGCCGCGCTTTGTCTGCCCAGCCCCGGCCCGGCGCGGCCCGGCCCCGGGGCG